>ML103336.1:0-47787 GCA_003697995.1 Taxidea taxus jeffersonii
GGGGGGGGGGGGTCCCTGCTCAGCGGGGAGCCTGCTTCTCCCTCTCCCACTCCCCCTGCTTGTGTTCCCTCTCTCGCTGTGTCTTTCTGTGTCAAATAAATTAATAAAATGTTTTTTAAAAAAAAGAAAGTAAACATTTTCTCACCTCTGAACTAAAATCATTTATTATAAATTCCTGGTAGGTTTCCCCGCACAGGAACAAGGCCCCGAGCAGCAGTTAAGAGAGCTGGGTTCCCTCTCCCTCTGGGGAGGGGGAAGGTAGCCACAGGCGGTGTCTGGTTCCTTGATCCGACAGCTTCCAGGCCTTGTTCTGTGCATATGCAAAAGATCCATCATAACTGCTCAGATAAACATGAAAACAAACCTTTCCTGCCATTTCCAGGAATACAAAGTCTGCTCATGTCTGACAAGGCTTAGAAGGGCTAAAGGTGGGGCTTGGTTTCAGGCTGGACGGCAGGCTGACCACCGGCTGGATTTTCCTCCCCAGCCCCTGGTACTCTTTGGCGAATTATACACTTATTTATTACTACCTGCTGCCCCCGCTGCTGGAGCGTACGCCTCACAAGGTTGGGGCACAGTCTGTATGACGTCTGGGCACAGACCGTGACACACAGGCCATCCAGATGCTGGTGTTACTGGACTGATGCATTTATCAATTTCTTCCTGTGGTTTTGAGAAAAATATGTTCTTATATACTTTGAGTCTACTTATTAAGGGGGTAATAAAGAAAAAAAAGTGTCCATTGGGGCTTACTTACCCAAGTAAAATTGAGACCATCAGTCCCACAAAGGGAGTCATGGAGAGAATAAAAAGGCAAGGAACACACAGAGAAGCCATATTTGCAACGTACGAGGTAAGAAAAGGATTAGTTACAGGACATGTAACAATCCCATGAAGAAGGAAAAGATAAAAATCTGTCAGAAGAACGGGCAAGCGTCACGGGGAGACATTTCCCAACGGAGAACCTACAAAGGGTCCCTTTGTTTCTGAAAAGTCGCCTCTGCGCATGACTAATCAGGGACTAACATCTCACATCCACTGTTTAGGCAAAAATTCACGAAGTCCCAGGATGTGGAATGTGGAGGGCTGGGACTTGTGTCCGGGGCTGGCGGGAGGGAGGCTGGGGCTCTGACTCTGGAAATGACCCGGCATCACGTGGAAAGCTGAACAACCAACCCCTTCCGACTCAGCGAGGTCCAACTGGGGCCACGGGTCCACATCACCGAGTGTCTCAGAAGCACACCCTAACCGAGTCAAAATCTTCAGGGACTTGCCCACTGGAAGCTCCCAGGGAGGGTTTAGAAAGTGCAGATGGCCAGGCTGCCCCCAGACCAGTTAGATTGGAATCTCCGGGAGGTGACACCCCAGCATCAGCAATGTAAAACTCAGCCTCTCCCTGGGGCTCCTGGCTTGATCTCCGGGCTATGAATTCAAGCCCCATGTGTGGCACAGAGGTCGCTTTAATGAGCCTCCCAGCTAATGCCAACATGCAACCACGGTTAAGAAGCAGCAACCAGGGGTCGCCTGGGTGGCTCAGTGGGTTAAGCCTCTGCCTTCGGCTCAGGTCATGACCTCATGATCTCAGGGTCCTGGGATCGAGCCCCACATTGGGCTCTCTGCTCAGCAGGGAGCCTGCTTCCTCTCTCTCTGCCTGCCTCTCTGCCTACTTGTGATCCCTGTCTGTCTCAAATAAATAAAATAAATAAAATATTTTTAAAAAAGAATTATAAAAAAGCAGCAGCAACCGGAAATCTCTCCTATCACAAGAAGTGCAAAAATATGTGGGTTTTTGGTTTTGGGTTGGGGGAACAGCACAGGCAGGGGGAAGAGCAGAGGGAGAGGGAGAAGCAGGCTTCCCGCTGAACAGGGAGCCCGATGCGGGACTCGATCCCAGGACCCTGAGATCATGACAAAGGCAGATGCTTAACTGACTGAAGCACCCAGGTGCCCCCCAAAATGTTTAATAGCAAAATCTGGAAGATAACCTAAATATCCCCAATCACAGGTCACGTATGTGTGCGCACATGCACACACACACACACACACACGTATTCCCACTCCAAAGGAAAGCACGGAATGAGCAACAGGAAGCTCGGGACTGTGCTTTGGCTACAGGTGCAGGAGGAAAGGCCATTCGACTGGAGGAGAGAGTGGTTGTCTAAGACTCTGCTAACAGTCCATCTCTTAGGCTCAATAGTAATACAGGTGTTCATTCTCCCCCACCTTAAATTATGAAAATATGTTTTGGGGCACCTGGGCGACTCAATCAGTTAATCGGCTCAGATCAAGATCCCAGGGTCGCAGGATCCAGTCCCACACAGGAGGTCACTGCTCAGCGAGGAGTCTGCTTCTCCATCTGCTGCTACTTCCCTGCTTGTGCTCTCTCTCAAATACATACAATCTTGAAAGAAAGAAGGAAAGAAAGGAAAAGAAGAGAAAAGAAAATATGATTTATCCACCGTTTGGGATAAAGTTTTTAAAATGTTTTGTTTTTTTTTTAAGAGGGCGTCTTTGGCGGAAGTTCCTCTGTGATCCCTAATCTTAAACGCCACTTACCCTACCCTGGACATCCGGGGCCGCTTTCCTCCAAGCTGGTCTCTCTGCCCGTGCGGAGCGGCATCCCCCGCTCTGCCCCCGCCCCCGTCTCTTTCACTCCAGGCCCAGCTCAGAAAGTTCTGGATGGACTCAACAGCACCGAGGGGCATCTGGAAGCCCAGAAAAGGGAAGTGTGCGGGGAATTCGGAGAGGAGACCGTTTGTGAGCCTGCCTGTGAGCCCCTGGGCCGGTTTCCACGCGTCCCCAGAGCCAGCCAGCGCGGGGAGTGAGCAAGCCGGGCCAGCCAGACGGTAAATCACAGAGCAGAGGGTACTGATTAAGCTGCCATGCGGTGAGGGCACAGGCTAGACGGACTGTCTCCACCCGGAGCTCAGCAAGCGTGCTCTGCTGTGTTCTAAACCCAGACCCCGGCCCTGCCTCTAATGAGCGGGCCCAAGCGCCCGTTATCTCCTGCCAAGCGTTTCTACCCCAGATGCTCACCCGATCCTCCCTCGACTTCGTGGGAGGTGTGACAGCGGGTTCAGTGCCTGTGAGTTGTCGTCCCAGGTCACAAGGTTGCCATGGCACCCGGACTCCGCGCCCAGGGCTCTTCCCAGGGATCGCCCTGCTGTCTGGGCCTGCGAAGGCTTTGCTCCAGCCTGCACCTGCAGAGAGAGAGCTCCCCCAACCTACGCCCCACCGGGGCCCACCTGCAGGTAAATCCAAGCTCCTTCGTCTCTCCCAAACCCACACTCAGTACTCAGAAGTTGAAAACCCTGGTTTTAAAAGAACCTGTGGCTACTGCACAGCTCAGTGGTTTTCATCTTTCCGAATCACTGGGCTTTGGAGAGGCTGCTGAAACCGTGCACCTTCCTCTCCCCCGAAAAACGCCCACAAGTAAGGACTTCCAAAGTATGCCCTGCAGTTTCAAAGGGGTCACAGACCCCAAGATTCCTGCGAACAGAACTGCAGATCAAGTATGGTATTTCCTACAAATATCAAAGAGTTGGCCTCAAGGTCCAGCAATCCCCCTTCTGGGTGCTTGCCTAAAAGGACTGGAAGCAGGGTCTCCAACAGACACTTGTCCCCCGCGCCCCAGCAGCACTCTTCACTCTAGCCAAAGGGTACACGCCACCCAAGCGTCCATCAGCAGATGAGGGAATGAACGAAACAGTGTAGCATATAGGCCTGCAAGCACTATTCAGCCTTGAAAAGGGATACAATGTTTCTGCACAGATCAACCTTGACGACCCCAAGGGACATGAGTTCAGCTAGGCACCAAAGGACACATACTTTGGTCCTTGTGTATGATTTGATTGCATCTTTGTGAGGGATTTATGGTAGTTGAATTCAAGGAGACAGGAAGAGGAACGGGGGCTGCCAGGTCTGGGGGAGGGGGGTGGGGAGCTAGCATCTGGAGGGACAGGGTTTCAGTAGGGGATGATGGCAAAGTCCTGAAGACGGACGGGAGTGATGTCTGCACAGTGCAATGAGCTTCATGCCACTAGGCTGCACACTGAAACCTGGGTAAAAGGGTAGACTTCTTGCCACCTACATCTCCCCCCCGCCCCCTGCAGTTGGTGAGGACTAGGGACAGGGCTCTTTGCTGCAGGGCCATGCTCCAGCCCTCTGCCACAAAACATACCTAGCTGGGCCAGCTCCTGTAGGAATAACTGTCTTCTCTGTGGAAACCCTGGTGGATGAGGCCTCAGGGAAGAGGTGGCACGGCATGGGGTGTGCTATTCATAGGAACTCCCGCTATTGGCTTCGTAAGCCTTACACACAAGGGGATGAGATGACCCAGGATGGCTGTCCTCTCCAGTCAAAGCAGCATTCTCTCAGGAGTGACAGCATGCTGCCCAACAGGGTTCCAGGACCCATGACAGCAGTGAAGGACTTTGACCTACTGAGATACACCTAAATCCCAGCAGAGACGGACATCTGCAGACCTGTGTGCATCTCAGTTCTCTGCCCAGGTGTGAGCGTCCGGAGGGGTCGGGGTGAAGGAAGGAAACACACCACCCGAAGGACTTGGGAACCAGTCCACCTGCGGTCAGGATGTGCTGTGTCTGATAAAACTGGTCACCACCGGCGCCATGCGCATCCTTGACAACAGGGACCGAGTGACGCAGGGCTCGAACGTGAGGATAGCCAAACTGCAGGTGCTGCACGCCGAGACCGGTGGCAGGTTTCCCTCTAACACAGTCACTCCAAACCCATCTCATCCTCTGCGTTATCTCCTGAGGATAAATTCCCAGCAGCTGAATGGTTGATTAGACTCTAGGTTCAGAGGATACTTCACGATGTTTGTGGCTAATTCGGTGGGTCGACGGCATATTTTTAAATTGCCTGTTTACCCACACCTTGACCACCCATCGGTATTCTCGCCTTCGAGTGGTTACACCGACTCACAACTTCAAGTGGCATTTGACTACTCAAATGCACTTAGCCGGTGAAAACCGAGGAGGGACTCTGGGCCATGATGTCCACACATAAACACTGATGCCGAGTTTGCAACTTAACACACCATTCCATTAAACAATGAGACTCTTAATGTGCACCTATTAGATATATTCATTTGATTATTTGATTTCTGAATATATATGCAATCATCGCAGACAACAGCCCTTATGACATCTCGTTGTATCCTGTGCTGACAGAGTCCCTCGTCCGTTGATCGTTACACTTGCGCCTACCTTATGTGTCATGTGGTTGATAACGTTCCCCCCAGTGTGTCACTAGATTAGGCTACGTTTTTTTACCACGAATGAATCAAATCTGTAAACTCATTCCGCTGTGGTTTTGAGCAATGATACCAACAATGTCAGCAAATACAGAATACTGAGGCAGCATGTACTGGGGTGGCCCTGAGCTGAAGCAGTAGCCCGGGGAAGGCTTTCTAGACTCCAGAATCCTGAGGGAATGAGGCTTCACAGTCTTGAGGTTTCTTACCTGCAACTGTCTCTCGCTGGTAAAACATATCCCTCTGTCATTTTCAAGTGCCCTGGCTATTCTTGGCCCTTTGTTCTCCCATGTAAACTTGAGGCTCACCATATCAGGCTCCATGAAGAATCCGTTGGGATTTGTACTGGGATCCTACTAACCCTACAGCTCTATCCTGGAAGGATTAAAAACGAGCTGCCTATCCATAAACATGGTATAGCTCTCATTAAATAAGGTCTTCTTTTTTATTTTATCTTACTTATGTATTCGGCACAGAGAAGGAAACAGCAAGAGAGGGAACGGAGGCAAGGGAAGTAGGAAAGGGAGAAGCAGGCTTCCCACAGAGCAGGGAGCCCGATGCAGGGCTCCATCCCAGGACCCCAGGATCATGACCTGAGCCGAAGGCAGAGGCTTAACCGACTGAGCCACCCAAGCGCCCCTCTTAACACTTTTTTCTCCTTCCCTCCCTTCCTCTTTCTCTGCCTCCCTGGCTTCTCCCAAACATAGCCTCGGGTCTCTTACAGAACAAAGGTGTACATCTTGAGTGAGGCAGAAAAGTCTGTATGCCCCAAGGGTTTCTTCTTCAACCCACGGGAAGTGTTTTCTCGTCCGCTACTTGCCCGGATGGAGCGACGGGGGGAAAGACGACAGGAAAGATGACAGGAGGAGGCCCCGCGTTCTGGTCCATGCATCCTTTATTCCATGACCGACCGCTGCGCCACACCGAAGCACAGCCCACAAACTTGCAACCCACCGCAATCCAGCTGTACAACAGTCTGAGGCTTACAGTACATTTAAGGCTTTTAAATTTGAAAAGAAACATTCAAATCAAACCAAAGAACCCCCCCCCGACCCCAGACCCCCACCCAAAATGAGTAGTGTAGCAATGTGACTCGGAGCAACTCCAGTGTCAAAACCCAAAGAACTCTTAAACTAAAAAGATCCATTTAGTGAAATTTTCATTACATAAATTCTTCAAAGCATAAACTTGTAATTTTTTTTTGTCTTGGAAATGTTATAAAATTCTTCTGAATAGCAAAACATAGGAATAAAAACATATTAACAAAATGTATTCAATCATTTACATTACAAACGAGGGATCCGCAGTTCGTTATTGGAGCCTGACAAAAGAAAAGTACCATTAAGAATTTATGCACAATGGGATTGCAGATATGTACAGTACTTTAAAAAAGCCCACAAGGAGGACTTCACAGAAGGAAAGTCGGCTAGGCTCCTTGTTACACCAACCAGACAATCAAAATATTAAAACTCTGTTGACTAGTAATAAATTTACACTTAAAAAAACCCCAGTTTCCTTTTAAGAATATCCCAGTCATTTTTATATTGGTTCCAGTTGATGAGGCTGTTCCCGACAGTTTCAGTCCATTACCCTTCTGTTGATTTTGGGGGGTCGTGGGGGGGAGATCGGCATGGTCACGAAACTTAACAAAGGAATTCTCGCCGCCCTAGTGTTCCGGTTACACGGTCACGGCTCCACAGAGGGACCGAGCCCACGAATCCAGAGGCTGAAAGAGAGGTGTGTATCAAGTACTGAGAACACGGAGAGAGGGCTGAGTCCTGCGGGAATGGACGGTCACCCATGGGTACGGCTGGGCAATGGAGGCGAGCATCGTCTACACAGCACAGGGCAAACCGACCGTGCCCGGGTCCAGCTCTCATCACCATTCCCGCCAGGCGGTGACGCTGGGTGTCACCACCCTTGGGCACCGCGTGCTGTGAGGAACGGAATGACCTCGAGGGACAGAAGACAAAAGATGGGGGGCTTGCTCGGGTCTCTGACCGGGACCCCGAGAGGCGGGGACCTCCTCCCGGTGGCCACGCCATGACCGCTTTCCAGTTCGAGCATGTGCAAAAGAGAGGACTCGCGTGTTCAGAGTAAGTGAGGTAAGATCTCGGCGTCTCCTTCAGGAATTCGGCAGTTCGTGCGATATGAACTGTTTTAGTCTTTCTAGGTATTGTGCGTAAAGCTCTATGTCATTGTGCCCGGCCCCCTCCACCCACAGGGGTTCCACGGCGCGGGGACAACGCTCGTACATGGCCAGGCCGTGGGAGAAATCGATGACCTCGTCCTCTGTACCATGAATGACCAGCACAGGCGAGGTGACTTTAGAGATCTTGTCAATGCTGCAAAACAGAACAGGGGCAGGGAGAGAGAGGGCTCTGTTAGTGACGCCCACGGATAGCGCATGTCCCCTCTGCTGTACCTGACGGTAACACCGGGCCTTTTCCCCCTCGTTTTTCTAGTGTTCATTCCTTTTTCTTTTTCCCAAATAACGTTCTCATTTTGAGGATAATTTTGGCTTTCCAGAAATGGTGCAAGGATTAACAGAGCTCCCCTAGGCCCCCGGCCCGTCCCCCGGAAGGCGAACACTGCACATCGCCAGGACACCTCTGTCAAAACGGAAAAACCAAAATGAGGGCATCGCCGTGAGCGGAGCCCCACACACGGCCTGGATTTTGGTAGTTTTCCCATGGATGCCATTGTTCTGTTCCAGGATCCAGACAGAAGGAAACACCACGCGGCCTAGGGCCACCGTGTGCTCGTTCAAGGACGTTATTAAAAACAGAACTCCTGGGTGCCTGGGTGGCTCAGTGGGTTGAAGCCTCTGCCTTCGGCTCAGGTCATGGTCCCAGGGTCCTGGGATCGAGCCCTGCATCGGGCTCTCTGCTCAGCGGGGACCCTGCTTCCCCCACTCCCTGCCTGCCTCTCTGCCTGCTTGTGATCTCTGTCAAAGAAATAAGTAAAATCTTTAAAAACGAAAAACAAACAAACAAACAAACAAAAAACAGAACTCCTAAAGCCACCAGACCAATGGTCCAGAAACTAATATTTCTGATAGATTCACATTTGTGAAAGGGGATTCTTAAAAATAATCAGCGGGGGGCGCCTGGGTGGCTCAGTGGGTTAAAGCCGCTGCCTTCGGCTCAGGTCATGGTCCCAGGGTCCTGGGATGGAGCCCCACATCGGGCTCTCTGCTCTGCGGGGAGCCTGCTTCCTCCTCTCTCTCTCTGCCTGTCTACTTGTGATCTCTGTCTGTCAAATAAATAAATAAAATCTTAAAAAAAAAAAAAATCAGCGGGCCAGAAGCTGACATGTCCGATGGAGCGTCCCCTCGGAAGCTTAGACACCTAACCCAGGGCCGCCTGCGTCTGCTGTCTCCTTGGCGAGGTCCCCTCAGCGTCGCCTCCGAAGGTCCTCACAGACCCCACCTCGTAAACGCTAACGCCTTGTCTTCTCCGTAAAAACGGTACTGCTTCGCGCGGAAACACAGTGCGGTGCCGAGCTTGGCACCCAAGGGGTCTCGGGTTGTTTATTACATCGGAATCTACCCTCAAAAGGACAAGCATTTGAGGATCTTCACAAGAATGCGCCGCCAGCTCTGAAACATTCCCCAAAGAGGACTCCGAGGCTTAAGCCTTGTTGGCAGGGCGTGCAGGCGACTTCTCCCACAGAGGGACGGCCGTCTAACCTGCGGATGCGGCAAGAGGGGCGGATCTGGCCAGCTGTCCTCGCACCGAAGCCCCCCACCCGTGGCTTCTCTTTCTGTGTCTGATCCCAGCCAAAGCTACGGCCCTCCGCGGGGACCCCGCCTCTCTCGGGCACGACTAACACGAGGAAGCACCTTCCACAGCCAGGGGCTCTGTGCTCCACATACGAGACCTCCCTGGATCTGCAAGGGCCACCAGGAGAGAGGACAGCCCGGCTCTGGGTAGCCGAGGAGGGCACTGGAGCCCGTGCCGGTAACAGCGACCTCGAATCAGGGTCCCAGCCCGAGACCTCCGGACAACTGTCACGGAACCTCTGTCAGCAACTCATGACGTCGTCACCCAGCACTTCGGGGTGTCCCGGGGAGGGGCAAAACCTGACCGGCCGCGGGGTTCGCCAAGATCAGAGTAGGTGGGAGGCGTTTGGGGGGGGCGCGTTGCAACGTCCCAGATTAGCAGTCGTGTTCAGAAACCTGTTCAGAAACCCGTTCTTCTCCTGCTTGAGGTTCTCCAGGCGACTTCTGAGAATGTGGGAGCCCAATTATATTCAGTTAAAAAGGTATTTCCTGGCAGGATGGGCCTGGGGCTGAACTCCCTGCACCTAGGAGGAGAGTCTCCACGGCCTGAGGCCCGCATCTGATCTAAATGCAGAGCAGGGAAAGGATAAGCTACAAACCAAATGCGATCCGGACCCCTTGTGCGTGGTAATAGTCAAAGGAAAGGGGAAGTCCTTTCCTTCAGAGAGAGGAACACGGACGGAGGCCATCCTGACACTGGGGAGCAAGGGGCCCCGTGAGAACGTGGCTGCGGAGTCCAGCTCCCGATGACGCCCAGGGTGACCGTGCCTGGTTTGCGAGCTACCGTGTCAATGCTCCAGGGCACGGGGGCGGGGGAAGCGCAGGCCTCGGGCAGTGTCCACACCCCTCCCTTCATCCAGTAAACTTACCTCCGCAGGCCTCCGCGTCCCAGTCTGTAAAATGAGCACTCTGTGACTGGACGCCCTTCTCCCGGCTGCAGGGAAGACTACATAAGGCGAGGGGGACCATTTAGCACCCGCCTAGGGGATCAGAGCAGCCCGGGAAAGGCCGGTTGCTGGCCGACTGGTAATTAATAAGCCGTGATTAGTTGCCACGGCGGTATTTTAAGGTATAGGCTAATTCAAGAGTCAAGAAACAACCCATTCATTTTGTTGCCACGGTAACTCCCAGCCTCGCCTCCCACAAACTCGCTCAACGACTCCCTTCCCACGGATCCCACGGCCGGGCTGCTCATTACCCATTCGGCACAAATAAGGCCACGTCGGAGCGGCCCACTCGCCCCACTCACCCCACTCAGCACGCCCGCCACGCCCGAAGGGCTTCACAGCGAGGTCAGCTTCCTCCTGGAGCTGGAGCTCCCTGAGTGCTGGGACCGGGCGCCCAGAGCCGAAGTTCACCCAGGGAGTTACCAGAAGGAGGAGGACGGGCGGTGCGGCAGAGCTCACGTGTCCCAGCGATGCTCACTCCCCCCTCCAGCGAGGGCGGGATGGCAGCCAGGAGGGGCTCCATCAAAACCCCGAAACCGCTTGATTTCTGCGGGGGCATTTTCCTATAGAAACGGCAACACGAGCCAGCCCTGCCCTGCCCTTGACCACCTCAGACCTGCTTTAGCGACGCACGACGGGGAACGTTTAGGGGCAAATAGTTTTTATGGAAAACACCGTCCTTGACTCAGATTTTAGAAAAAGAAAAAGTAAATAAGTAAACTTTCAAACAGGGGTATTCAAGGAACCCCTGGCTCGTGGCTTTTGCGTTTCGAGTAGGGCGACAACCCGCTTCCCTTCCCTCCGTCCGCGGGATGAGCCAAGAGCCGGGGCGGGCCAGGAGGACCCAGCCGGGGGCGCCCCTCCATGTGCTCCCGCGAGTGGGGCGGCCCGTGGGAAGAGATGGGGGGCAGGCTGGAGTGAATGGCTCCCGGGGGTGTGTCCCCGGACACTAGGACGGTGGCCTGTTAGCGCAGCCTGCAGCTCCGCTCAGCTTTCCCCTCCCCTGCGCGGTGTCACCGACCGACGAAGGGGTGCTGGAGCGGAGGGTGCCCGCCACCTGACGTGTGTGTGCAGACCGCCGAGTGCCGCGCCAGACGTTCTGCACGGAGCTCTCGGCACCCACCACACACGCCTGTCCGCGCACCAGCGGGGATGGGGCGGTGCTTGCTTCCAGGAGACACGGGCGCTTTGGTTTTCATCACGCGCCTACAGCCGAGTCCTTTAACCCGGGATGTCAGTACGGGCGAGGTCCTGTCATCCGGGCGAGTTCCACAGAGGACTCAGGCCCAGAGGACAAAGTCTCGGGCTGGTGGATGGGTCACCGTCACGGCCACCTCCCCAAGGTGCCTGGCACGGGGCCGGCCTGGGGCTGCGCCGAGGAGAGACTGATCACTGCGGGTCGTGGCGGCATCTGACCCCGGGTCACCGGGCGTCCTGGCACCTACGGCGGACACGGGAGCTTACCTGGGGAACGCGTCAAAGCAGTACGTTTTCCTGGTGTCCGGGAAAGCCACGCGCAGGCCCGACATCAGAGGCGAGTGGAGAATGACGGCGGCACACTCGTACCTCGAGGCCAGGTCTACCGTGGGGACGGTCCCGATGCTCTGGCCGTACAAGATGATGTTCTCGGGGCTCACGCCATACCTGGGGAGGAATCGGGGGGAGCTCATTGTTAGCTAACGGATGGAAGACAGAGAGTGACAAAACCGTAACACCTTAAACTCACAAAACCCCCACGGCTACTGGTTTAAAACGACATCGTCTAACCTGTACAATAAACGTGGAGTTCGCACGAACACATGTTAGCGACCTGTCTCAGGACGGAGGGACTGGGATTCTGCCCTCCACGACATTTTGTGAAAACAATGCATGCGTCACATTGGGGAGTGGGAATCAATGAAGTAATACATTGTAAAACCCATTTCCTAGCTCCAGAGGCCTCTCGTTTCCCATCCCCCCCCTTCAGAATTTCTCTGATAATCGCCGATTTCAGGATTTCTGAAAGAAAAGCAGAAGCTCGTCTGGCAGATTGTACTATTTCTATTAAGAGTGCTTCAAGTGAGGTTTCAATAAAATATGAAAGGTATGAGCATTTATCAGAAAATGGCACGGAGAGACGATTAATTTGAAGACAAGTCTGTTTTCTTTAGCCTCTCCTTGGGGCCAAACCATCCGGAGCCTTCCCGTCCGCCCGCCGTCGCCCGATCTCCTCTCCCGGTGTTTAGTTGGCCCCGCGGCCGCGTTCCCCAGCTCCCAGCCCCCGCGGCCCACTGTGAGCACAGGCCTGAGCTCTGGCCACGGAATGCGAGCATGATGACGAGGGCCACCTGTGGGTGGCAGCTTCAGGGAGAAGGGTGTGCTCTCCCCCTGCTGTGGGCGGGAAGCAGACGGGAGTCACGGGGTGGGGGGCTGGCCCACTCGGAAGAATGCAGCAAAGGCGAAGAAGTCAGACAAGGTCAAGGGGAACAAGGACATGGGAGGGGAGCTCTGTCACACTGCTGTGGGCGTGCCAACCGGTACAAGCACCTGGGAAATTCATCCCCTCTCATCTGGTAACGCTGAAGCCCGTGATCGCCAATTGCACTTTTCAGCATAAAGACCTCCTGCACCTTCCGGGGCCACGTGACCTTTGCTCGGATAACAGCCATCGGTGACAGCGGCTGTCCGCCGGTTACGGAGGGGACGGCGGGACTTCAGCCTGGCTTTCTCCCTGTCCAGCTCCTGGGAATGACCCAGGGAAATGGGGGTTCTTAAAAGGAACCAGGGAGGGAATGGCTGTTTCTGGCGGGGACACGCTGTGTTTACGGAGAGCTGGCATCTGAGCTGTACCACGAGGGGCAGACGGGACTCCAGCACGTGGGGGATAAAGAGAACTTCCTCCCTGAGCAGCGTCAGGAGCACACAGCACCGCACGGGAAAGCGCGGGAAAGCGAGAAGCAGGTGTGAGCCCGGTGCACAGGTCGGGGGGCTGCGGAGCTGAGACTCTGGGAGCAGATGTCTGGGGTACATCTGGGAGCAGCCAATGTGCTAAGGGGCAGAGCTGAAGATGAGGAGGGGCACGGGCGGCACCGCAGGGCAAGGCGACAGGAACCAAGTTAATGCTCGGACAAGAGTCACCTTTCAGTGGCATGAGGGATGGATGACAGAAGTGTGCCAAGGGGACAGGGAGACAGTCAAGGGATTATTAAGAATCATACAGGGGTGGGGGGCAGGGAGGAGAGGGCCTGGGGGACTCAGTGGGTCACACATCTGCCTTCAGCTCAGGTCATGATCTCAACGTCTTAGGAATTGAGCCCCTTGAATCATCGGGCTCCCTGCTCAGTGGCGAGTCTGCTTCTCCCTCTGCCCCTCCTCTTTCTCTCTCTCTCTCAAATAAAATCCTAAAAATGAATAAATAAATAAGAATCATACAAGGAAGAGAGAACAGAAGAATACAATAAATTTTTAAAAACCAACAGAAGAAAGAGGCTCTGTCCTCCTGCAGACACAGGGCGCAGACCCCGGTCCACCCTCTCCTTCTAGGGGGACGTGTCTGTGCGGCCCCAGCCCCTGGCACTTGGCACCACCCAATGCAACTGTGCTTTTGGAAGAATGTCCCAGGACGAAGGTCTCAGGAGTCCTTGTCTGGGCAGGAGCAGTTAGAAGGGAGGTTATTTCCCAATGATCAGCAGAAAGGATTTTGACAGAGAGGTCTGAGCCAGGAACAGGGGACCATAGGACCCTAGACCCCAAATCCCTAAGTCTGAGAGCCCCTCAGTGAGGCCGGAAGACGAGGGACACCAGAAGGTGCATCTGTAGGGTGTCAGCAGACCGCCACATAGGAAGTGCCCTCCACTGAGGGGAGGCCATGCCAGCTCCCTCCACCCCGGACGGACGGGGAGGCCCACTCCAGCAGGGGTTTTCAACCCAGGGCTCAGGGACCCTTGAGGGGAGCAGGATTAAGACTGGGGTGCCCTCCCCCCTCTACAATTTTCATCCGATTCCTAAACTTATCTCTGACCCACCCACAAAAAGCACAATTGCCACTGGCCACTTCATGGGATGGGGAGGTGTGGGGGGGTCGGAGAATACCGGAGAGAGAAGAAACCCACATCTGGAGTGTGAGTCCTCCTTTGCTATCGGTTACGAACTAAGGAGTCTTCAAGCAAAGAAAAAGGTAAGAGGAGGAGAAACCTGAAACTGAAGGCCAAGGTTGAAGAAACAATTAAGACCGAAAGTGGGCAACTCAGTGCAGCCCCTTCAGTCAGCAAGGCGTGAGCCTCACCCTCCGCGCCCCGATCCACAGGCTGGCGAGGGTCACACGGGATAACCTACGCAGCGGTGAGTCAGTGTGAACTCCCCTCCATCCAGCATCCCTATGCCGTCAGGATCCCGTCTTCTACACGAGCCTCCCTGGACTTCGGGGCCCCACGGAACAAAGACGGGAGTGATGAGCCCATGCCCAAGGCGCGTGCCCGCCGGGCAGGGCAGCCTTCTCTCCCCAGGTCTGGAACCCGCCCACCCTCGTCCAACCTCGGACACCGAGATCCCAGAGGGGCTGGAGCTGCTTGGCGGAAAGGCTCGGCCCCTAGCTTCCCGCTGGCCACACCCCACAGCCCGTATCAGCCTCAGCAAATCCCGGCCTGCCCTGCAGACCCGCGTCCCTGGTCACAACCAGCACTCTGTACCCCAAGCTCCGCTCAACCATGTCGCCAGTAAAACACAGACACACCAGCCGTAAAGGGAAACCGCAATTATATTAAAGTCAAGAACCTCTGCTCATCAGAAGACCCCATGAGAAAGTGAAAAGACAGGTCACCTGGCGTGAACGCCACCTGCCACCACAGGACCAGCCAAGGGCTCATACCCAGAATCTCTAGAGAGTTACTCCAAAGTGAGAAAAAGACAACCAAGCCGCCCCCCAGACACACACAAATGGTGTTTTACAGAATGGGCATTTGATTAAAGAAGAAATCTCAAATGGCAGGGAGGCGGGGTGCAGGGGACCCCGGCTTCATTAGGAAAAGGGGAAATGCAGATTAAACCATCATGTGATGCAGACAAAAACTTAAAGGTGCAGGGGACCGAGTGTTGGCAAAGAGAGTGAACCACGGGCACAAAATTACAGTTTAGGGACATTCCTACCTGGTTGATCTATTTTGCAACCAAAAAATACTGTTTAAAAGTTCACCCAGTAGGGCTCCTGGGTGGCTCAGTGGGTTAAAGCCTCTGCCTTCAGCTCAGGTCATGATCTCAGGGTCCTGGGATCGAGTCCCGCATCAGGCTCTCTGCTCCGCAGGGAGCCTGCTTCCCTCTCTCTCTGCCTGCGTCTCTGCCTACTTGTGATCTCTCTCTGTCAAATAAATAAAAACTTAAAAAAAAAAAGGTTCACCGGCTACGGGCACCTGGAGGTTCAGTGGTTAAGTGTCTGCCTTCAGCCCCGGTCACGATGTCAGGGTCCTGGGATGCAGCCCCACGTCAGGCTCCCTGCTTCTCCATCTCCCTGCGCCCCACTCATGCTTGTGCTCTGACTCTCTCTTTCTCTCAAATAAATAAATAAAATCTTAAAAAAAAAGCTCATGAGGTAGTTCAGATAAGGAGACGGCCCTCACAAAGACTGTTAGGACTCATGGTAGGCTGTCTGCTAAAAATAAACCTCATAAGGAAACAAGAGGCCATTAAAATTATGTCTCTGAAAGACAGTGTGGGAAGAACTCATGCCGCCGCGTTCAGTAAAAAGTACTCTGCGAAAACAGGGTCAATTACCTGCCTTCGAACAAAACCTATACACGGAAAAGGGACCTGAAATCAAGATACTAAAATGGGAATGAGGTGGACCTTCATTTAGGCAGTGAGAGTTTTCATTTCCTTCTTTTCTTTTTTAAAGTCATCTCTACGCCCAAGGGGAGGCTTGAACTCACAGCCCCAGGACCAGGAGTCCCACGCTCCGCCGACTGAGCCAGCCAGACGCCCTCATTTCTAATCCCTGATTTCCTTGAATTACTAGGTACTGACTTGTTTAAAAGTACCAGACAGTACCTGTCGGTGCTGTCAGGTCTTTCTAGCTCAGGGTTCCTGAGCTAGACGAGTTTTGCAAGCTGTAGAGTGCTGGTCCAGTGTTCGTGTTTCTTACTATTACGTTCGGGGCTTTCCCACTGCTTGTTCCTGCCTTTGCCACGCTGTCTGATAACAAATGAGGAGCTGGAGAAGGGGCCAGGTGGGGAGGTATCAAAGATTTTCGGTGGCACTTGTAAGGGGCCTCTGTTCCCCTTTGCAGAGGAGGACCCTTGAGCGTGTCCTTTTCACCACTGGGGTTTTGTTTTTGGAGGAGGAAAGGTACAAGATTGATAACCTCTATCCCAATGGTTCCAAACGGAGAAGTATCTGAATTTCTTAGGAATTTGGGGTTATTAAAAGTAAATTCCCTTACTGAGAAATTTTCCATTAGTAGAAATTCCAGTGGGTTTGTGGATTTCTCAGACTACACGATAAGGGATACGGAGTAAAAAGTAGGACCAGGTCCTAAAGCCTCTTTAGTTCTCAAATTAAATAAAAAGAGGGAAAACACAGCCAGTAAACGGAACCTGCTTACACAGCCCATGGGAAACACAGGGCATTCTAAGATTATAGCTTTAAAAACAAAGGGCGGGACACAGTGCAAAGTATTCTTTCAAAAACATCAATGACCCCCAAGTCCCAAACCTCCATTCTGAAATGAAGCATTCATGCATCGCTCTGCCCGGGGAAGCTGGTGGGGGAAGGCACCCAGGCGAGCCGGGCTGCCGGGGCAAGCAGCAGGTGCACCGGGCAGGGAGACGGGGCGGCCATGGTCTCAGGGGCCAGAGGCAGCGGCTCAGCAAGGCCGTGTGTGGGAGCCGGGAAGGTCAGGGAAACCAAGTACACACAGACAAGCCCGAGCACAGCCGGGAGGTGGCCTCCGCCATCAGACCTGGAGGGAGCGCCCCGCAGAGGTCAGGACTCCCAGGGGATCTGTGGAGCAGGTGCAGAAAGGACAGGAACTCGCCCGCGGAGGCACAGCCGCGAGCTGGGGAGAACTCGGGCGCCAGCGCACCTGTGCGCTCGCAGGACAGCTGATGGCACCGAGCCACGGCGGCAAAGGCTGGGTGGGTTCAGACCAAAACACCGGGGAAGCTCGGCCCATGTGCGTGGTCAGGAAGGCCCGCGACTGCACGGTGACGTGGGCCGCCAGGGGTGGGCAGGGGAGGGTGTCAAGACGGGGGCGGGGTGCCGGAGTGGGGAGGGCATCACTCCCTCCCACGGTGTGAAGACCGGAGCCTGCGGCCATCGGGGATAGGACGGGGGCGGGGCGCGCGTTCACGTCATTCCGGGCCCTTCTCCGGCCTCCAGACCTACTCTCCCCTCTTCCTTCTGCTCCTCCTGGAGCACCTCGCGGGGCCCCACCCTGTCCTGCAGTGTCCTCTCTTCACACGTGCGCCCCGTGGGCCTCGTCCAGCCCGAGCCCAGCGGGCACCCGACACCCGGGAACGGCGCGATGACCATCTGTGCCCCGAGCGCGCGGCCGCCGGGGCCTCCTAACACGCCATCACGCGCTGACACCGAGGCCCGGCCCAGCCGAGCACAGGCCCAGCCCAGCCCCCTCCACGCATTTCTCCGGGAC
The DNA here is from genome assembly GCA_003697995.1 of Taxidea taxus jeffersonii. Classification (NCBI taxonomy): domain Eukaryota; kingdom Metazoa; phylum Chordata; class Mammalia; order Carnivora; family Mustelidae; genus Taxidea; species Taxidea taxus. The sequence continues at coordinate 17,628 of ML103336.1, forward strand.
GGCCCCCATCGCTTCAGACTCCACACCGCCCACCCTGGGCGCATCATACCCCGTCCCAAATCTATCCCTCTCCCCCCACCGCCAGAGCCTCGACCGCCGGCCTTCAGGATGCGGTGGGTTTCTCGGGCCTCCCCGCCGGCCCCCACAGACTCTCAGTCACTGAGTCCTGCCGTCTCCACCTCTGAGATGTTTGCCAGACGATGGCGTTCCCGACAGCACCGCTCTGTGGTGGCTTCCTGGGGTCCAACAAGATCTCCCTGTGGGTTCGGCACATGAACAAACAGCAACACCCCCACAGGCACCCAGGGTCTGTGGTCACGGGTCTTCCTGGAAGGCTTGCCATGTGCCTGCCTCCACCTCCCCCGGAGGCTCACAGGGCCCAGAGGGGCCGGGACTGCTCAATCCACCCACCTGTCCCGCCCTGGGTCTTGTGCTGCGGCTGGGGAGGAGGCCGGCGTCCTAGTTCCCGCCGGCTGACCTGCTTTCCCTCCCGCCGCAGCTGCTCATCGCTGAGCCCGGTCACGCCCACAGCGGACCCTCCTCTCCTCTCTCGGCCCGTCTCTGCCCCAATGCCGACGTCTGAGCGTCTGAGCTGCTGCGTGGTGACATTCCCCACCACATTCCATTCCTCTCGGGAGACATCTCCCTTCTCCCTTAAAAAGAGAGACAGACGGATGCCCGGCGGGCTCAGTCGGTGAACCAGGTGACTCTTAACCTCGGGGTTGTGAGTTTGGGCCCCATGTTGGGCACAGAGATGACTTAAAAACAAAATCTTAAAACAAATACAAGAAGAGACAGAGAGTAAAGAAGAGACCCGTGTCACGTGACTTTGCTACTCACACCCCTTTGGCAAACTACCATCCTTGGGGTAGACGTTCACATACTGAGATGGTCGCCCACGGTCTGGCCTCCCCTCACTATCACAACCTTCTATCTTCTCTCCAAACCAACCTGCTACTGCAGTCAGACTCCGCGCTGTGGAGTCTCCGGCTTCACACACGTCTCCTGGACGCCGGTCGGCGTCGGGTCCTCTCCCTCCTGAGCACTCAGCCGAGGACGCAGCGACGTGACAGTGAGTGCGGTGCACCAGGACGGGGCTGTAAGCCCCACACACGGGCAGCCCCACAAAACCCGCCCTCGGGGCTCCCCTGTACCTCAGAGGCTTTTCTTCCTTTGCATGGAACGTGGCTCCAGCCAAAGGCTGTTTTCAGACCAATCACAACCGAATTCCACATATTGTTGTCATTCCAATGGTGAGATAATGCCCTCGAAGCTCAGCATCTTCCTGAGGCTCTGATGGGAGCTTCTGGCATCTCTGGTCTGCAAACCAGCAGATGAGTCCGTCCCTCAAGGACCACGACGACAGCTAGTGAGCACCGATTCTTAGGCGTGATGTAAGATTTACTTAAGACCCAACACAGAAAGTCAAGTCTCCCAAATTTTGCCAGGGGAAAGCGATGGCCCCCCAGAACCACACCCTGGAAACCTACAATCCCCCCCACCCCAAACCTCTCCAAGGATCTACCACCTCCCTGAGTCACAAGCAACGTCAAGTTCAGGCTGGCCATCCGCCGCGTAGGTCTCTGCTCCCATCAGCACCCAGGACGCACCCCAGGAGCCCCACAGCCTGGGCTGCGAGAGCCAGAGCGGGCAGGCGTGTCCTGTGGGAACGATCCCTTTGCTGATAACATACAACCTGTTTATTTTCCTTTTAACATGAGGCTTTCTTTTCTGCCTACAAACACGGAGACGGGGAGCCTCCCCAAGACACACGCATCCTGTTTAAGTTAGCGGACCTTGACTCTGCCCTGTGTCGGCAGCGTTTCCGCTTATCTTCACAAGAAGCGTGCTTGGCACAGTTCCACGCACTTTGAAGTCAATATTTTAAATATTTCAGAGCTAGAATTCCTGGTGGAAATATCTTGAGACGTAAGACAAAGATAAATACACAAGGTAACGTGAACGTTAGCTGAAGGATGAGGTCGGGGGTGGTGGGAAACCCCAAAAACTTTAGGGCACAGCCTCAGAGTGAAAGGCTCGCCCGTGCAGGGAGAGCAGGTGCGGAACCAGAACCCGCCAAAAACCAGGGGCACAGAAACAGTGAGCCAGGCTTCCACTCTCTGCACCCAAGGCTTAACAAATGTGCACCTTATATTTATTTATGAGGAAGATGAAAAAAGCAACAATCACCTGCAACATGCTTGTTTTCCCTTTTTAAAAATACACCTGTGTAGGTTTAGACATTTTTTTTTTTGTTCTACACGATGGTTTACAAATGGATTTCTATCGGTCATTAATTCCGACCGTGAAAAGCAAAGGAAACACGTTTCAAAGTAACCGCTTCACTAGTGTGGTCGGAGAAAAGTAACAATTTGAAAGGTCAGTCGCGTCACTTGTAAGTTTGTTGCTTTTCTTCTGATCAAGGGAATGTGCTTAAAAGAGACATCTATAAACAAGTTAAGTATAACCTCTGGAAGTTTCACTAACCGGGGCATGTTCAAGGTATCTTCTCAACAGTCGTTATCAAATAAAATGGGGCAAACGCAACAGTGAAAGTGGCCTCATCCACTTGACATTGACAGTGACACGGGGAGAAACAATGTGCTCCCGGGTTATGAGTTTTGGGGGAAATAAAGAACTAAAAGTGATTCAAGCCAAGAAAGAACAAGAAAACCAAGTTGAAGTTGAGGCAAAACGAGTATCCGGCTGGCGGGTTTCTCAGAGCACAGGGAGGGGACGATCAAAATGGGGACGGGAGTCAGGACACACAGAAGCGAGGCTGAAAGCCGCCACCCCCCCACCCCCGCTAAGGAAGGAGGGGACAGAGCCGGGCCGGCGCGGCGAGGGCTCACTTCTAGAAGCAGAGGGAAGCAAAAGGAGGGGTAGCCCAGGACAGCAGGGTCGGGGAACACGCCCGAGATCCCAGGACGGCGCCCGGGGACAGCAGGAAGGAAGAAGCCCATGGGACTGCATGTTCGGGATTGCTCAGGTCAGATGCATCCGAGGCAAGGCGTGCTGGGGGGAGGGGCAGAGCGGAAGACAACCCAACAGCCAGCGGCTGGCAAGGTGGGCGCAGAGGGAAACCGGGGAGGAGATGGCGGTGTCATCGGACGTGTATGGAATTTTATTCCGTTGGAAAGTCAGTCTGGGAAGACAGAGTCTCAAGTCACTGCAGCATCTCAGGAAGGCACACAAGTCAGACTCTCAGGGACATCATAAGAAAAAACCTTCCTGGGGCGCCCGGCGGGCCCAGTCGGTGGAACACTGCCACTCTTGATCTCGGGGTCATGAGTTCGAGCCCCGGGCTCGGGGTAGAGATGACTTAAAAATAAAATCTTTGAAAAAAGGAAAAGAAAAATCTTCCTGAAATTGCTCTGATGTCTGTACTAGATGGACTGGGCCCTGGGCACCCCTCAGCCTTCCCCTGACTGGGGCTCAGAGGAAGCCGAGCAGGGGGGAGGCGGCGGCCGGGAAGAGCCATCCGGGCCAAGGGCATTCCAGGAAAACACACCTTGCAAGCAGCTCACGCACAGCCCTCTAGACGGAGCAGGACCCCTGTTCCCCGAGTTCTACAAAGCAGCAGCCCCCTTTCGGGAACAGCCTTTCTCCTATGCGGGATGCTTGATATTTCCTTCCAAAGGGGGGCGGGGGTCAGGCCCAAACCCACCCTCGAGACAACTTCGCTCTCCCTGACGTTCGAGACTGTTCTCTGTGTCACAGCGAAGATAAACAAGATCCGGCATGCCTTAATTTTAACTAAAAACAAACCAAAAAAACACCCACTTTGCCGAAGAAAAGGCAGAATAACATGAAGGATATAAAATCAACTCTTTAGATCTGTTACAATTAAAACGGGAGAATTTTTTTTAAAGATTTTATTTATTTATTTGACAGACAGAGATCACAAGGAGGCAGAGAGGCAGGCAGAGAGAGGAGGGAGCAGGCTCCCCGCTGAGCAGAGAGCCCGATGTGGGGCTCCATCCCAGGACCCTGAGATCATGACCCGAGCCAAAGGCAGAGGCTTTAACCCACTGAGCCACCCAGACGCCCCTAAAATGGGAGAGTCTGCTTGAGCTTGTCTGCGTAGACTTGTGCTAATGATAACGGAGACTCTGCTGTATTCTCTAATTATCTGCCGTGTTGGAAAGGCCAGCAAATGCTGCTCCTACCCCCGATGCCTGTACAAATACCTGGAAATGGTTAGAATCTTCCCTACTTTTTTGAGAGAATTACATGAGCGGGCTTAGGTAAAATGTCTGGCACAGACATCCCGACTCTTTCTTCTGCTTCCAGAACCTTCCATCTTCCCCCACATCCTCCTCCTTAAGAGCACGGAAAGTTCACGGCATTGATCATGGAAATATCACAGACCACAGGACAGGGATGGACAGGCCCTTAGAGATCATAGAGACGGATCACTTTATTTTATAGATAAGGGGACTCGAGCTTTAAGAGGTTACTAACTTAACTCAGAATCGTAATCACTAAGACAGCTGCTACTTTAGGGCACAGAATATGGCCTCAACCGGGAGGAAGAACTAGGATTTCTACGAATGACAATGAGGCCAGCGAAAGCATCACGTCGTGGCACGGCCTTGGAAGGGGGCAGGCCGGTCCGAACCCTGCCCTGTGACTGGTGAGTCGGCTTCGCGTTTGCCAACTTGCTCCGAGTTTTCCTTCTCTCGTGTGTACCGTGAGCTCCCGTCCCCCGAGGCCAGCATGTCGCTCTCAGTATCGTTATTTACCACCCCCTTTAATGCAGAGGTGAAGCAAGCCGGTCCCCGTCCCCCCACCCGAACATTTCAGATGTAGTAAATGGTGCTTTCAAAGTAAAGATTCGGGGCGCCTGGGGGGGGTTCAGTCGGTTGAGCGGCTGCCTTCAGCTCAGGCCAAGATCCCGGGGTTCTGGGATCGAGCCCCGTGTCGGGCTCCCTGCTCGGCGGGCAGCCTGGTCTCCCTCTGCTTCTGCCCCTCCTGCTGCTCGTGCTCCCTCTCTCTCTCAAGTAAATAAATAGAACGTTTAAAAAAAAAAAAAAAAGATTCTGTTTAATGGGAAGAGTGTCCGTGGAGGATCATGGGACGTTCTGGAGATGGACGGCAGCACAACACTGAGGACGCTCAGTGTCCCAGAAAGGCACACTTAAATATGGCTAAAAGGGTAACCTTCGTTCAGGTATATTTTATCACAATAAAAGGAAGTGGGGGGGGGGCGCCTGAGTGGCTCAGTGGGTTAAGGCCGCTGCCTTCGGCTCGGGTCATGATCCCAGGGTTGTGGGATCGAGCCCCACGTCGGGCTCTCTGCTCTGCGGACAGCCTGTTTCCTCCTTTCTCTCTCTGCCTCTCTGCCTACTTGTGATCTCTCTATCAAATAAATAAATAAAAAATCTTTAAAAAAAAAAAAAAAGGAAGTGGGGGAGCAAACACTCTTCTTAAATCTGACTTGTACTGATTATTCCATTTGTTTGTTTACTTAAAGTGGGCTCTGCACTCAGCGTGGACCCTAGCACGGGACTTGAACTCGAGGAGACTGAGACCCAAGCTGAGATCAACCACCCAACGCCTAACTGAACGAGCTCCCTGGATGCCCCGAGATTATTCCCCTTGGAGAGAGTACAAAGGAACGCTCCAGCTCTCCTGGAATTCTAAGTGAGACTTTTACTACAGGAGTAGAAACAATAAGTAGTAAATAAAACGGTAATAAAGAGTAAAATGTGGGTTTTTCTTTTTTTTTAATTGTAAAATCTCCAAAGGCCAAAGGCTGTGAGGTTTACCAGTAACAGAGAAACACGATCCCAAAGACGGGCTTGTCACCGCTACTGTGTTCTTTGACAGATGGCGCAGACTGTCCTGCCCTCGCTCTTTCTCAGATGGGAGGTGTGAGCCTCAAGGGGCTCGGGGACGATGACAAAGCTGGAATCCACGGGACAACCCTAACAGAATTCTGACCTCCCTGTCCCAAAGACATTGCAATCCTTCCCACAAACTCTCAATCTTGCCTGGATCTTTTTTTTTTTTTTAAAGCAAAAACAAAGGAAAACCACTCCTTCACATGGCCCAGCGATTCTGCGGTCCTCTTTCTCTTATGGAGATAAAAGCACTCCCTCGGGGTCATCCCAGAAGGAAGCCTGGGCAGCACGTGGAAAGGCGAGGACGGAGGTCTTTTGCGGTACTGTCACCTGAATAAAACCGTGACAGGTTCCCAGTTTCTATATTTGAACAGTCAAGGGCAGGTGTCAAGGAGGTCATTGTCCCTCACCGTCTCCTGGCCCCAGCTCGTCAAGGACAGGGGTTCGGGCCGGAGCATCGCCGCCGCTCCCTGCCAGCACAGGGCTAACCCGAGGCCCACAGGTGGCCTCCACATGGTGTGTGAGCTGAAATGCTATGTCGCGTATCAACACAACGACACAAAAACGATGTCCTTGCGTATCACCAGCAGGAAGGCTTCCCGCGGCCGCTGGGAACACGGCTGTTCCTTGGCACGACGTGCAAGGCCACGAGTCTCCGACCAGGGTCGTTTCGGAAACTGAGGGGTTCCACGCAGGGTGCCTGCGATGAGGTTTCCAACAGGGACAGGTGCACCCCGGGTGCCTGCTCTGACGTGAAATCGTTTTCTACTGCAAACACTTCAGGCCACAGCACCCGCCCCCCAGATGCACACGTCTGCCTCCCCCCTGCCCAACGGGAACCCGGCTCGGCCACCGGGGGAGGGGAGTCCCTGCATTCTGCAGGATAGGGACCCCGGGGCCCACGGGCAGACGCTGGGATCAGGAGGCTAAAAGAGAGGCAAGGGAACAAAGAAGAGTGGGCCAGACGCACCTGGGATGCCGCTAAGTCAGGGATCTGGGATCTGCTGCTGGCTGATCTCCCGGTGTAGCTCAGAGCATAAGTGATCCCTGCTCCAGCCCCAGGGAGGCTCATCTGCTCCGGGTGCTCCCCCGACCCTCCCGCAGCCCAGCTGTGACCACCACTGCGGTGGCCCCGGGTTCCAGCTCAGCTGGCCTGCTGGGATCCCTCCTCTTCCTACGCCCGATGCACCTCAGCCGGTCCCAGTCTCCCAAATTCCATCGGATTCCAACGGGCCTTGGGACATCCTGAACTTTCAAATGCCTTCCTTCAGCCCCAGAATGTTTCCGCCTCATTATCCCTAATTCATCTGGATCCCTCCTCACAATTTACCGTGGTTTGGGAGTTTCCACCAAAGCAAGACCATTCAGAAAAGGATTTTTACTACAAATTTTCGAAGTTCGTCAAGAATTGTGTTTTTCATCAAAACCTGGATCAACTGGGGCACCTTCGTGGCTCAGCCAGTTAAGCATCTACCTTCAGCTCTGGTCATGATCTCAGGGTCGTAGGATCGAGTCCCGTGTCCGGCTCCCTGCTCAGTGGGGAGTCTGCTTCTCCTCCTTCTCCTGTGTGCTCTCTCTCTCAAATAAATAAATAAAATCCTTTTCCAAAAAATAAAGTATTAACCAATGTTTTCAATACCATAGCTCTATTCCTATGCATTTTTATCTTGAAAAAATGCCTATTTTCACTTGCTTCTACAACATATTCGAATTCTTCAGATTTTTTTTTATTTTTTTTAAGGATTTTATTTATTTATTTTTGTCAGAGAGAGAGAGAATGGGAGCGAGCACAGGCAGACAGAGAGGTAGGCAGAGGCAGAGGGAGAAAGAGGCTCCCTGCCAAGCAAGGAGCCCGATGTGGGACTCGATCCCAGGACGCTGGGATCATGACCTGAGCCAAAGGCAGCTGCTTAACCAACTGAGCCACCCAGGCGTCCCGAATTCTTCAGATTTAAAAGAAAATCAGGAACAATATGGCCAAAGTGTTTATGAAAACATTAATCCTTCATTACAATTTAATACTTGCTACTTCTTCTGCATAAAACAAAATTTATGAGTGAGGTTATACGTTTCCGTACTGTGGGTACCTGAGTCAAGCATCACATAGTAAATCCCTCCCCGAGCTCTGTTTTGCCCTGCTGGAATCCAATGCCGACTGGATTCTCCCTGGGGGCTTCTCAAGAATCAGAGAGAGAGAGAGAGAGAGAGAGGGAGGGAGGGAGGGAGGGAGAGGAGCAGCACACTCCCCACCCGGGGTACCAGAAGGAAAACGGAGAGAGAAGGAACACAGAGCATTTGGGTTTTGCCCTCATGGGGCTTATCCTCTCAGACTCTGCTTTCACAGGCTGTTCTTACTCTCACATAAGAACGCCCGATTGTAAAGATCTGGCAGAGGCAGAGCTGGGCCTCACGCACTCCCCTCACTCAAGGGATCTGGAGTTCAAAGACAAGCAAATCGCCTTCGGGCCGGACCTGTTCAATGCCCCCAAGCATTTTCAGAGGGCATCAGAGTCAGAACTGGTGATCCGTGGGCTCGGGGCCATGAATTCACCCTCCGAAGGGATCAGGGCCACCCCTGCCTCCTCTGGCCCCCTCTCGTCCCTGCCACTTGCTCCCACAGGCTCAGCCCTCGCAGGTCATAAACCACACCCATCGGGCCAGACCAGAGGGCCTCACTCCAGGGAAGGCTGGGTCACACCTACTTGTGAACAAAAGCCGGGAACCCCTGGGAGGCCAAGCTCCCAAACGGTGAACGGGTGGGGCTGGCCCGTAGTCATCATCAAAGGGCATGGCACACAGCAGCAAGAGGTGCGACTTGCCTCACCTCTGACCCTGACAACCTGCAAGGTGCCATCACCCATTTCTTTAAACTAAAGTGCCGGCAGATCAATCACCTGCCAGGCCAGTAGATGACAGTCTGGCTCTGAAGCCAATTCTCATGCCTGCCACAATGCTGAGCTCCTCTGCTCTGAGCCCCACGTCTCCACAGGCGTGGAGCAGCCCCTCTGTTCCCTGGTGGCCAGGGGAAGTCAGCAACGCAGGCAGCCTGACGACCCCACGCCTTCCCTTATGCCCTAGCGGACGGTTGCCCAGCCTGGCCCCAAACCCCACACTCATGCCTATAAAGGACAGAGCGCCAGATAAGGTGATCAGAGAAAAATCACAGGACGCGTAAAGAGATTCTACAAATTCTGAAAAAGCCCCGATCTTAGGAATCAGAGTAAATGCGGGCTAGGACACATCCTTTGACAACAAAACGGGAGCAATGACAACAAAAACAGAAGCAATTTACCAAAAGGGGAGGGATAGTCTCAAAATTAAAAGAGAAAAATACAGAAAAAAACTTTTCCATACAACTCTGGAATCAAGAAGTCAGAACCCCAATGACGGGCTAGGTGAAAACTACCCATGAGACGTTCAACAACCGGTGCTGAAAGGCAAAACAACAGCAGAATCCTCACCAATACCATCGTCATTGAGACCATCAAATAACCAAATGGATGACGCCACTGAACCAGATGGTGAGAACCAGAGCGTCACGAATACGCAGACGCCCACAGAGCAGGAATCCTTGACCTGCCATGTCCACCATCGTCCTTCCTTCTCAGAGACCGTCCCAGGGAGAAAAGACCAGAAACCTCCCTCCCGAGGGTCTGTTAATTCGCAGAAACGGCAGAGAACGCTTTGTGCATACAGGAATGTGTCTGGGGTCGGGGTGGGTTCGTTAGATCCCCTTCCTTCTCGCGTCCCCTACCGAACAGAACCTGGTGCCCCCCGCTCTGAGCGAGCCCCAGGCACGGCAGGGGCTGAGGGGGGCACACCTCCTTTGTACCTCGGTGCCTCCTCCTTCCCGTTTCGGGGCCGACTCTGGGTATTCTCCCGGAACCCAGAGGGCAAACACAGGAGCAGGGGGTCCCGTAACTAAACTAACAAGGAAACACTGTGTGGGGTGGGACTGAAAAGACCAGTCATGGATGCGTCCTAGAAACGGGGAAACGAAAGGCATATTTCTCAATTCTCCCCCCTCGAGACCCACTACAAACAAGAAGAAAATTTTAAAATAATGATGTGATGTTGAAAGTAAAAAAATAAGCACTCCAGAGAGCTTAGTGCAGGGGCGTCTGTGACCCCCCGAGAGCCACAGAGCTTGAGGGCAAGGCCCCAGCAGGGCGGCCAGTGTCTGCAGGAGGCGTTTTTAAACCCCACGTCCGGCTCTGTTTTGTGTTTCTGGCCATGCTGTTATGTCTCCCTTACTGTAGCATCTCCCTCCCTATTTTCTAGATCATTCACAAGACAGAAGCCAGTCGATCAGTCAAAAATCATTACACGATACAAAACCCAATTTCTTTTTTTTTTTTTTAAGATTTTATTTGTTTGTTAAAGAGAGAGCGAGCGAGCACAGGCAGACAGAGAGGCAGGCAGAGGCAGAGGGAGAAGCAGGCTCCCTGCCAAGCAAGGAGCCCGATGTGGGACTCGATCCCAAGACGCTGGGATCATGACCTGAGCCGAAGGCAGCCGCTCAACCAACTGAGCCACCCAGGCGTCCCCAAAACCCAATTTCCACAGAGTTTTGGCTGCCCCTGGCTCATCGACGCGTTTTCTGCTTAGGACAGAAAAGAAAGACATACAATATTTAGAAATAGTTCATCACAAATTGTTAGAAGTTTGGCTGCTCCCAATCACACACCCACCAGGTTGCTCGGGAGTTCTGAAGCCCAGACCCAGGGCAGGGGGCTGCCCGCGGGCCCATCTCTCAGCAGCGCCCCGCGCCCGCCAACCCACGGCCCGATCCTCGAAACCTCTAGCTCAGTGTTAGCACCCGGCTTGGGGAAAAGCTACACGTACCCCAAAGACTGACCCAAAGGCCTAGCTGGCTGGGAAAGCTTGCGGTAACCGCCGGCAGGACCTGCTTCTCGGACACCTGCTGGAGGTGGTGGTCTATAAGCCCCTGCCTGGGACCCCGGCGTGAGCCAAGGATTCACCCTGAGCCAGAGCCAGAGACCCTGCTCCTAATCACGGAGCCACACCAACACTCAGGAAAACGAGCAGCACGAAAGACCCAAATGTGCGCCTCAGGGGGACACACAAGTGCGGGCCCAGCAGTTAGGGCTTAAAGAGAAAAAAAGGGATACTAAAAAACAAAGTATCCTCACGGGTGTGAGAACAAATGCCCATAAAACGGGAACAGGATGCTCTGAAAAAGGGAAGTCAGGGGTAAAAATGAACTCAGGGAGGAAGACGGAAGCTCACACAGGAAATCTAAGTTAGAGGCTAGAACACGAGGTCAATGAGGCCTCCCGGGATGTCCAACGAACCAGACAAAGAGACGGGGACCGGGAGAGGCGGGGTGGGGGGGCCTGCAGGTCCAGAGATAGCGGAGGCCACACTGGGAGGGGGCTACGCAAGCGGCCCCCGGCCCTGAGGGAAAGCCGGGCGGGTCGGGAGCAGGGACGGGGGTGGCGACAGTGGCGGGTGCACAAAAGACGGGGCAGGAACGGAGCGGACGTTTACCTCCTGAGATCACAACACCGCCAACGAAGACCAAACAGTCCCCAGAACCCCCCAAAGCTGGACAGAAGGAAGTCCGCAGGGGTGCAGCGGTGGGTAACGGAGAACACGCCCCGGATTTCGCCGCAGGACGGCAGGAGGCGCTGTCCATGGTCCCTCCTGGGTGCTAGGCGGCCCGGCGGGAAGTGGGGCGACAGATGCCCTCTGTCCCGATCCCTTCCGTGTCATTTATCACTCTAGCCATCTATCATCTGAGTCACAGTGCTCAGTTCCGTCAGGGAAACGTTACTCACCCCTCGCGTTGGTTTTGGTTTTTTTTTTTTTGAGTTTTCTCACCGGCACGCTGGCCTGACTTGGCGCCAATGGTGAGTGTCACCATATTTACCGAAGCACACTCTCCAGGAGCGCCCCGAGCCTGTTCTTTCTTCACGAAATGAGGAGGGGGCTCCGACCCTGCAGGGCACCAGGCACAACTGCTGAGGAAACGAGACTCCGGCACGACTCGGACGGATTCGTGAAACTCCTCTCTCCCCTCGCTCTCCCCTTCACAGGTCAGCCCGGCCACCGGCCCGCGCCGGGGGACGTCACCACACGGGAGCGGTGCCACGGGCCTGCGAGCCACCCGCTGCTAATTTACAGGAATTGCACTGAAGAATCGGGTCTAAAAATCAAGACTGAATATTAGTAAGGTCAGTGGCAAGGAGATATCGACGGGCGAAGTGTGGGGCTTAAGGTTACAAGAAGATGTTTAAAATCTTCAAAGGTGGTTTCAAAGGCAATGCCACGAGGAGCCTGAGGGCTGATCGGGCAAGGGTTCATGCAAAAAAAAGAAAAAAACAAACCAAACTGGAGGAGAGGGTCTTGAGAGTAATCAAAAGCTTTCAGTGAGGCTCGGCGCTGAGGGGGCTGCCCAAACTCTAGAACACCCTCCTTCCCCAGCCTACTCCATCTCCTGACAACCCACATGTCACAGTGCGCACCCCGCACAGCAGTGACGCTACCACCCAAGTGTCCTCTCGGGCCACTGGCACCGTCACTCGGCAGGGCTTGTGAGATGACCTGGGTCTGTCACCGAAACCAGGTAGGAACTCTGCACGAGAGCATCTTACGGTCCTCGGGAACCAAGAGAAGGAGAAGGGGGAGCCTCCTACTCTCCTAAGTGCTCTGAAGAGAAAGGCGTCAGGTGACAAAGATTCTATATTTTTTATACATTCTTTTGAAAGATTTTATTTATTTGAGAGAGACAGAGAGAGAGTGAGAGAGAGCACGTGCCCACATGAGCAGGGGGAAGTGGAGAGGGAAGGGGAGAAGCAGGCTCCCCACTGAGCAGGGAGCCCGATGCGGGATTCGATCTCAGGATCCTGGGATTGTGACCTGAGCCAAAGGCAGAGGCTTAACTGACTGAGCCCCCCAGGTGCCCCCAAGTAAAGATTTTAACTCCACTCTTTGAGTGCATATCTTGTCTTATTGTATCAAATGAGTAGAACATGGAAAAAACAAGTACCAAATTGATGAGAAGCACAAGCCTAGAGGTTGAGGCGAAGATGACAAGATCAGACGTACCAGAGCTTCGGAGAGTGGTTTTTATTTCGATTTGTTCTTGTGTTTTCCTCCACCAAAGGCTCACTGGCCCCTCACTGATAGAGGGTATGTTCAGTCGCAAAGAAAGAAAAGGAAGCACTTCAAGAACACATAGGAAAGGCTAGAAATAGATGTCATTTTAAAGACTATTTTCAAGACTATTAAAAGACTTTCCTCCGTCTTCCGGTGCACACGTGTCCCCACAGACACTCAAAAGAGCATCAGCAACACCAAGAAGAGAGGCCATGCTCCAAAGTCATCGTCTGGTCCCCAACTGTGGCAATGACACATGGTCACCCCGGCGAGTCTGAGGTCACTGATGCTCACAGAGCCGGGAACACCGCTGTGACCCTCCCGGGCAGGTTAAACTCGTGTGGAGAGATGAGCCCCGGATGTGATGTGCAACTCCAAGATCTAGAAAGATGGCGGAATCACCCGCTAGCGTCCCAGGGGGTGGCCTCATCGTTCTGACTGCCTTGGCTGGGACGGTGGCCCATGAAGAAGCCGGATGAGATTGCACAGGAGGGGAAGTCCCGGGTTCTTTCTCTAGGGGTGTGATTTGCACATGCAAGCAGAATGCCTCGATGGACCAAAAGAAAAAAAAAAAGACTTAAAAAGACTTTGAAAATTGCGATATCATCAGGGAATTGTTTTCTGTTAATGAACTCTCAATAAATAAAATCTCCCATTGCACGTGATCTCATCCTTCAGAAAGGCACGTGTATACAGTGGCAAGCTGTACTTGCTGCCGAGTTGAAACCGAGGGAGAGACGGGCCTCGCACTGCCCCGTGGTCAAGCCACGTGTGAAGTGCCCATGGTACCCACCAGGCCTGTCTCTGAAGTGTCGCTAACATAGACCATGTTCAGAGAGGAGGGCTGGGATGGCAAAGGGTCCGGACATTTAGGCAAAGCACGGTCAGAAGTCGGGATGGCTAGTCTGTAAAGAAAAAGGTGATTAGGCACGAGAAGAATCTAATTCAGCCAACATTTTTGGAGGCTTTCTACCTGGCATCAGACCCTGCAGGGAACCCAGGTGTGAACACGACGCCACCTTCACCCTACGGGAGTCTACCTGGTCGTGGTTCCCGAGGATCAGTGGAAGTCACCCAGAATGGCAACCAAGAATTAGGACCAATGAGAGAAAAGGGAAAGAGCTGAGCTTCACAATGGAAAACTGTTCTTCTTAGAAAGATTCAACTGTCACGATCTAGATACAAACGTAGTTATCCACTCAGTCAACACTTGAGACGGAACGGCGATCAGTACCCGGGAATCAGCGGCAACGATGAAGCCGCGACTCCGTGGTTGGCGAGAGCCAACCTGGGGCTGGAGGGTGTTGGCGGGAGCTGGGGTGAGACACAACCAGTCCTAGCAATCCTGGACCTCTTACAAACATCTGGGGACTACTGCTGTCCTTATTATGTTTCTCATTTTGCTATGGATGAGTGAGTGTGCCTGCACTGGGGACCAGCAGATCCCCCAGTCCTCGGGTCCTTTCCCCAGACCAACTAAGCACACACTTGACCGGCTTCCCCAGCAAGGGAAGTGCGAGAGCCTGAAGTCCACTTAATAACACAGCACAGCTGACTACAGAAATGACCGTCCCCCTAACATCTCTGGCTGTAGTGCAAGGACACTCAGCTTCCCGTGGGTGGAGAGATGGGGGAGGGAGCGGAGATGCCTTACCCCAGGAACCGTTCTCCCAAGAAACCAGCAGATGCTCCCAACCTCGCTCTTGTACCGCCTGAGTCTTCTGACCTGAGTCTTCTGACCGAGACCCCCCCGCACTTCCAAGCCTGGTAAGAACCCACGAAGAGGGGGTTCCCAAGGACTTGTCTTACTTGCTGTCTCGGGGTGGCTGAGACCAAAACTCGACAAGAGCCTTGTCGGGGATTAGGTGAGAAAGCCCTTCCTGAGAAGTGCCAAGCCCTCGGCCCTAGAGCAGCAGGAAGCCCCCTGCCATGATCAGTGAGGCTCCCGGAGGCCAAGAATGCCTTTCCTGGGGTTGAGCTTAAAGCACTTTGCGGCGGCTCCATAAACACTCAGATGGATTTGTAAGGATTTTCCACTCCCCATCACAAGGGAAAAGTGGTCCAAGTTTAAATGCTCATGAATAAGACTCTGTTCCATGTTATTAAAATAGGTCATTGTGGCTCTTTAAAACCAATTTCAGGAATGACAATAAACAGAGGAATGAGAAATAAAACTCAATTACACTAAAAAAAAAAAAGAGTCAAATACGGGAAGACCGTGCTGCTGGACCATCTGAACACACTGCCTTGTTTACAGACGAACAAAATCACAGCAGGGCAAGCCGTACAGGGACCAGTGACGGCAAGAATGAGGAGAGGCAGCCCTGGAAAGAAGTGGAATAATCAAAAGAAAGACACTGAAGCCGCCCACTCAGCTGGCGAACAGCCCCACGGGCTAAGGGAAACCAGTCCCTCTCCCTAAACCTCCTTCTACTCATGTACCAATGACAGTATCTGTCCCATCTTTCTCCCAAAACTACTCTTAGGGACAGAGAGGGTGCCCTGAGGCATGACACCCTGCACAAAGGCAGCGGGTTGCCAATTCTCAAATCTTTAAAGACCATCCATGATGGGCTTCTGCATTTCTTTCCATTTCTCTGCAGTCTTTTTTTTTTTTTTTTAGTTCATCTGTCAGACTTACACACGAGCACTCCGCAGACATGTGCTCATCCGTTGTTCCTAACAAACGCTACCACATGGCCAGCACTTTCCCCTTTTACTGACGAAAACACTGAGGCCCAGACGAACCCACAGAGGCAGGAGAGGACCCCGGGGCAAGTTCCAGAGGTCCGCACAGCAGCCCCTCAGCATCTCCCCCTTATCGGGATCCACAACGCGGAAGGCAGAGCAGGCACAACCACCCATCTCACTAGAGAAGAATCATTTCTTTTCTTCCTTTCAACTGATTTCCAAAGATTCAGGAGACCTTTTTTTTTTTTTGTCTTCAGAATGCCGTTAGACAAAAGCACAGAATTCCATGGGGAGGGGAGCCTCTCGGAAGGGTATTCAAAGTCACCTTTTCAATGCAAATTGAAGGGGTGTTTTGTACTGTAAAAGATCTAGTAATGATGAAAGCTTGTACCCAGCATCTGGCCCAGCACCTGAGATCTACCAGGCACTCGAATTGTTGAAGGGTTAGAAATTCCAAAAATTTAAGTTTCTCATCGTGTTCAGATCCTGTGGTTCTAAGAAAAGAAATCCCAAAATTATTAAATATAACAATATAAATCTAGACTTCCCACCATGTGACCTCCTTCTCAAAAAGGAAAGCATGTGTTTCTGATATGTACATAGACACACACAAATCTTAAGAACAATTTAAAATAAAAGACACTGAGGGCACCTGGGTGGCTCAGTAGGTTAAAGCCTCTGCCTTCGGCTCAGGTCATGATCTCAGGGTCCTGGGATCCAGCCCCACTTCGGGCTCTCTGCTCAGCGGGGAGCCTGCTTCCTCCTCTCTCTCTGCCTGCCTCTCTGCCTATTGTGATCTTTCTCTGTCAAATAAATAAATAAAATCTTTCTAAAAAATAAAATAAAATAAAAATACAAGACGGACATTGAAAAGCAGTAAATCATGAACAGAAATACAAGTTCTGGTGTTTTCTCTTGGTGCCCAGAGCATCGTCTTGAGCACCTTCCAAGATTCTCAGCTCCCATCACCCTAGGGTCCACGAATGGAGAGAACATCATCTGATTTTGGAACCAGAGCTCCAGCGTCAGGCTGCCTGGGTCCAAGCCCCTGCTCACCTCTTAACTCTGTGTGGCCCTGGGCAAGTCACTCATCTCTCCTGGTCCTCGGTCTCCTAGTTTCTAAGATGGAGGTGACAAGAGTCCCTGCCTCGCAGGTGTGATGATCAGACTTACGTCCCACAGGAAATGCGCTCAGCACAGAGGAGACGTTCAGTGAGTGATGGCCGAGCCCAAACCGACAGCCACAGCAAACCTCCTGCTTGTGAACTGAGAAAACGCTGCTCAAACACAGTGCATGACTCCCCGGGCCACACGGTCCTGTGTGTCAGTGCCCGATGAGGAGTCCCACCTCCCAGCCCCAGACCAGTGATCTTTCTCTCTTTGTATCATTCTAGATAAATGTGACACACCCCTGGAGCTCCTATCTATCCCTTCCTTCCGTCCTTCCCTCCTTCCATCCATCTATCCTTACAACAATGATGTGAAAACAATGGCGAAGACTCCAGTGCCTTTCCTTTGAATACTACTTGGTGTGGAACCTATCTAATGTCTCCCTTAGATCTATTCTCATACTGCAAAGCATGCTCCAAAGATGGGACACCTAGCACGGAGCACCAAGGAAAGCCTGGGTCTGCAGCTGGCTCCCCACCGCGCCCGAGTGCCGCCGCACGCAGCAGGAGAGCGCCAAGAACCCGGACGGCCAGGATAGGATCTGCGCGCTTCCACGGTGCGAGTTTTCCGTACAACGAAAGAGACCGAGAGGAGAGTGGGGGAATGTGGCAGAATATGGATAACCGTAGGGTGATGGGGGCATGGGGTTCACTTCAATATTTTGTTTATCTGGTCCATAACAATAAAATTTTAAAAAAATAAACATCACAGCAAAGGAAAACACAGAGTGGGTGTGTCGATCTCAAGGTCCTGAGGCAGGGAGGGTCTCGCCCAGGCAGCCCGTGGAATTCCAGGTACCCTGTTCTTCCAACTCTGCGTTCTCCTCGTTATCAGCTGACACGGAACACACAAATTCCCCTAAGAACAACGACCGGGTCTTACTGTACATGTCAGGAAGCAGCGGCCCGCAGTGTGCGCGTGGGAACAGCAGGCCCCCGCCCCGCAGCAGGTGAACGTGCCCGCACTCCCGCCCATAACCGCCCAGAAAAACCAGCGGCGTCCCAGATGGCAGGCAGGGCTTGCGGCGGACGGAGGGCTGCGGGCAGCATCTCAGGTCCCCCCAGCCCCGGGGCCGGGTTACGCACTCACACGCAGCGCAGCGGAGAGACCCCCCCCCCCCCCGCCCACCCCCGGCAGCTGGGATGTCCACGGCCACCTGAAGCCTCCATCCCGGGATCACAGGAGATGAGCGCCCTGAGCCTCAACGCTGAAAAGAAGGCATCCTCAGGGCCCGCTCCCCCTCCTTGTGATCTATTTGTCGCACCAAGGGCCTACCAAGCCCTCACAGGGCTCGGTGTGAGTCCGGGGAGAACCAGAATGGGGCCCTGTCCTTAGGGCCAGATGCGGGCCCAGCTGGCCAGGGCCTCTTACCGGCAGCGATGAGGGCGGTGGGAGCAGAGAACACAACCTGGGCTTGCTAGCAAGACGCTGCAGTGGCAACAGGCCGGCGGGCGAGGGACAGTCAATGGCGGGTGCAGGTGCAGAAGGGTGGTCCGGGAAGGGCACAGGGAGCTGTGGCATTTCATCCTCGAGAACACACGGCGGCCCTTCCTTCTGACCAGCACTGTCCAGAGAAGAGCTGAGGATCCACGAGACGGGTCCTAAGAGACTCGGGGCCAAACCTTCCAACCGCCCGGGGAGTTAATGCATTACCTTTGCAGTTTGTTATAAACGTGGAGATAAGGCGACAGGGCAAAGACCACGGAGGAAGGGGCCACGGAAGGGGCAGGTGCTACGGAGACCCCCTCCGGTCTGCCTTTCGGCTCAGAGGGGAAGTCTGGGGAAGGAGGCAGGCGGGAGCCACCCCATGAAGGGGACCGTGGTCGGGGCCATGCCTGGTCCCACAAAGGCACTGAGGGTACTCTCCCACTGCCCATGTCCTGATGTGCTCGTTCCCACTGAGGGTCAGGCTTTCAGAAACTGGTCTCAGGGGCGCCAGGAGGCTTGCAGCTCCGAAGGGACTCCAGGGAGGACAGCAGGACACAGAAGTGGGCAGCACCTCTGACAGGGAACATCCAGATGCTTGGGGTGTGAGAGCCGCTCCCCGGGTGTCTTGGGAGAGATGGGGGGGGGGGCAGCTCTCCAGGTACAAAGAGTGACCCGGGAGCAGCACCCAGTATCCCCTGACACCTCAGTGCCATCCCCCAGGGACAGGACTGTCAGAGGGACATTGGACCCTCCCACCCAGGGTGCCTGCAGGGGCCTGGGGCTTGCCGGGTGCAGGCTCAACAGGGCTGGACCAAGGGGGTGGACAGGGGCAGGGTTTTCCCAGGCAGATGCCCCTTCCCTCAAGTTGGCTTTTGGTTTCTTGGAAGGGACAATTGCAAAATGTATCCCGCCCTCGCTCTTGACATCCAGGCTCACACCCTGTCGCCTCCTCTGTGAGTCCCCCGGGGCGGGCATCTCAAAGGCGACAGAGACAAAGTGAGACTCCCTGCCCGCCTCCCCACTCGGGAGTCTTTCCAGCGCCCTACCACCTGGACGAGGAGTGACTCAAGCTTCCCACTGTTCCAGCCCAAACCCCAGGACTCATCCCAGGCCCTCCCCTTCCCCACTCGACTTGGCAAACACTGGTGACCTACCCCGAAAAGAACACCCCGGATCCGAGCACCTCCCACCACCTCTGCCGCCCCACGTCTGGCCCACGCCGCCATGGTCTCTAACCTACGATCCTGCAGGCGGATCCTAACTGGCCTTCCTCCTCCCTCCCCGGGGACCCCGGCCTTCCATCGAGCACGACACATCACCACAAGCCACCGAAGCCCGTGAAGTCCTGTTACTTCTGTCCCCGAGGTTCCCGTTCCAAGCCGCACAAGTCTGACGCAGTGGCCTACGAGGCCAGACAGGAGCCCCTCCAAACCCCGTGACCCCATCCGGGTTCCCACTGCCCCCACGGTGCACCTCACAGGCCCTGCTCCAGTCACACCAACGTCCGGGATGTTCTGTGAATTCAGGACCTATGTCCCCTGGCCCTTCGTGCACGGAGCCACAGGGTTAGCCCCTCACTGCTTTAGGCCAGATGTCATTCTTGGGACGAAGCCCACTGTCACCTTTTCAAATGGCCCTGCACACGCCCACTGTCTTGTTGCCACCGGCAGACTCTCTTCGACATTCTTCTCCTTTATCGGTAACATTTATCATAGTCTCCTCTGATACTGTTTACATAATTACTGGGATGACTGTTTTTCCTGGGCATGTGCCCCCTGTGAGGGAAAGCTCCAGCCAGCAGGGATTTTGTGTGTGTTTTGTTCGGAAAGCACGTCTGGCCCATGGCAGGCCCTTAATACACTTGTTAAACAAACAGACCCAACAGGATATGAGATTGAGTCAGAAAAGGACACTTCATAATCCAAAGGCCTGGCGGGGGAGCGTTCTGGGGACGACAGGTACAAGGTGTGGCCGCAGACGGGGGCCAGGGACGGGCACCAGGGACGGGCACAGGGTGGTGGAGGGAAGTCTCAGCCAGGGACGGGCCGGGCAGCCAGGAAGCGGGGGTGAGGAGCAGGACTCTGGGGAGGTCAGCCTGGGCAGGGCAGCCAAGGAGACCGGGATCCAGGTGTGCAAACTGATGTGTCTGGCCAAATGTGCGGACGGACAGGAAGACCCGGAGAGGAGCCTGCAGCTTGGACAGGAGACAAGGAAGTGTGATGGGTCAGCCCGAGGGCGGGGTGTGTTTCCAGCACGCAGGACTCCGAGCTGTGGCAGGGCTGGAGCCCCAGGCCTGCGAGCCCCTGCTGAGCTTCGGGGACAGAAGCAGAGACCCGAAACCCTCCCCAGTGAAAGCACAGCCCGACCATCCTCCTCCCTCTCTTAGGACCACGTTCATTCTGGGGTTTTCTTGACATTTTAGTAGGAAAAACCAATGTCTTCCAATTAAACACACGACAGTATGCTCATTTAAAAAATGATTTCCTCCAGCCTGGTTATGTAACACAAAACAGGAACGGTATTGATTAACATGTGAATGGCCCTTTCCTTCTATACATATGAAAACTAAAATGATACCCAACACCAGTTTGCAAGGGTGCAACCAAGAGAGGGCATCTGCGATATGTCCTTGAGTTATTCATGACAATAGGGAGAAATCAAAATATTTAAGTTAAACTAGCATACAACCCCCTCGTGCTGGCACTGCGGACCTTTGCAGGCAAGGTAATTATACTACACGGGGTTTGGTTCTGCCCGTGACAATCACTAAAAATAGTCTTGGGAAAGCTGGAATTCTCCTTTGGTTCCTAGCCACAATAACAGAGGGGTGAGCCAGCAGCTAGAATGAACATCCGGAAGCTCGCACCACGGGTGTATCCCGAATACAGGCTCAACTGACACTCTCCCCCAGCCTAGCTGCCCAGATTTCATCCGAACCCCCCAAAAACGTAAACCAAAGGAGTAAGCTAATAATGAGCACCAGGATCCTTCTGCACCCCTTTCTTATTTGAAGATTAAAGCTGTGCTCTGCTGACGAGTAATCCGGAGGCCGGGCTCGGCTTGCTGATCCAGTGCATTGCGGACAGGCAGCCGGTCACCGAGCGGTCCAGAGCTGGATGGCCTCGGCTTTCCGGAGAGAGGGGCTTCCACTTTCACCACGGTCTCGGTCCTCGAGCGTCTGAAGGAAATCGACGGTGTGGCAGCTGTCAGTGAGCTCCATCACGCGGAGCCTTGAAGACCCAACAGGAATCTGAGGCCCGAGGCATCCTGGGAGCATTCCCATTTTAAGAGGAAGTGTGTGATTCAGGTCCCTGGGCCAGGAAAAGGGAAGGGTGAGTAGCTACTGAAGGTGGTCGCATTAGTAAACAGCTACCAGCACGCGTCCTGAGTGATGGGCAGGGACTGGGTTTCACCTTCGCGTCCCCCCTCCCCGACGCCCCAAGAAGTCTCCTGCCAGACTGCACGGCCCGCACCCACGAGCGAGGCCTGCAAAGGGCACGGAGGAGGGAGGCAGTGGGGGGCGTGGGATTGCAGGTAGCTTCTTCTCCTTTTAAGTTCTCCTCTGGGCACATAAACACCTTGGCGGATGAAGCACCCCCCGATTTAAAACACCAGCGCACACTGCTCCCCAGGGCAAAACTGTGAGACGCAGAGGAGAGAATCCAGACGGCCTCTGCTCCGTAGCGGCGCACAGAGCCAACCCCCCCATCCGCGGCGTCCAGGTCCCGGCGCTCAGCCGTGGTCGGGACCAGTGATCCTCCTTCTGACACATCGTCTGGTCACCAGCTCCCCAACACCACGCCCCCGTGCGTCCATCACCCCCTCACGCCGTCTCATCACGTCCTCACAAGGAGGGTGAGCGCAGCACAGCACGGCGGGCGGAGCGGGAGAACATGTCCAGGGCACCTTCATCACCGGGTACTGCTCGGACGGTCCCCCTGTACCATGCGTCCTTGTTCTCCTCTCCAGCGGGGCCTCATTTACACGCTGATCACAGGTACATGTGCCGGAGGAAAAGCCCAGCAACGCAGGTTTGGTGCATGTCTTGGAACAAATCTCCCTCGGATAAAGGGGGGCGGAGGGGATGCCTGCACAACCGAGTCGTCTCTGCTGTTCTCTGCGCCCACACCCACCGAGCCAGGCCGGCCCCGTGTGCTGCTCGCGTCCTCGGAGAGCGGGGAAGGACGCGGGATCTAACAGTCTTTCGGATCTAGGTGCCTGGCCGTCAGCCTGAGCTGAACATGTGCTGACGGCAGCTCGAATGATGTTAGTCAGGATCGTGAATGAACAGCCCCCTTGTGGTGCTCCTGCCGCGTGGGGGGCGCGGGGCTCACGCACCTCACACGGGGGCTGCCCCCATGACCAGGACGGTCATGACCGGACCTGGGTCCACGCAGGTTAGGAGGCCGGCCCGAGGCCCAGCAGCTAAAAGCAACTCAGGCAGGATCTCGGGCCGGCTTGACTCCCAAACCTCTGCCCTTCGCCACAGAAGCTCCAGAGGAAAGCTCAGACATGCAGGAACGTTCCTCGCCAGGTCGCCCTTGAGACAACCTTGCTGTGTTGCTCTGACAGAAAGGCCAGAAATCAGTTTGGCTGTAAATCAGCCAAATGAAGAGATAGCTCACCGAGTCGTCTCGAGCTGGAGACCTCTGGCTGGAGCCGTGCAGACGCCACACGGGCACACTTACACCCGTGTCCCCTGCTGCCCCCACCCAGCCTGCCCACAGCCAGGTCCACGGCCCCGGCCACCGGCCACCAGCTGCCAGCCATCCCAGGGGCTGCTGCAGGACAGGAGAGGTAAGGGACGGGGGAGGGGAGGCCTGGTTCCCCATGGCCAGTCGCCACGGGAGCCCACACAGGTGGTCACAGAAAGACAGCGGCGTCTGCTCTACTGACCTGCTTTTAAGGAATCAACTGTGGGCTGTCCTGCAAGGCCTATGCTCTTCAGTCAGAGCGAGGCTCGTCGAGGCCGGAGCTCCGTGGACATGCCTTGTCCCCCCGCAGCCAGAGCCCCCGCCAGCGCCGGGGGCCTGGACGCACCAGGGCCCAGCCCCTCCCCCAGGATGTGCCTCGTGCAAGGGGACATGAGGGACTGGAAGGAGTGCCGGAATCAGAATGAATGTCCCCCGCCGCAAAGGTTCTGTGCTCATCTAACTCCTGTTAATTCAATCTCTCGGGCACCTGAACGGCTGTCAGTGGCGCATCTGCCTTCGGCTCAGGTCATCCCGGGGTCCTGGGACCGAGCCCCGCATCGGGCTTCCTGTTTGGCAGGAAGCCTGCTTCTCCCTCTCCCCCTGCTTATGTTCCCTCTCTCACTGTGTCTCTCTGTCAAATAAATAAGTAAAATCATTTTTGAAAAATTCAATCTCTTAGACAAATCAGGAAGCCTATTATTTAAAGCAATCCTGAAAAAAAAAAAAAAGAAGTCATTCAGATTGCCAGCTAATGATCTCCTAAGTGTCTCTGCGCTGAGAGTTTGGGTCCCTGCACGCAAGGCCTCCTCAAGTGGAGATTCATAGTCTCACCACGAGCTGAAGCAAAATACCAAAGGGGAAGGCAGGCGTGCGACGCCAGGCCCCGGGGGCTCCTGTGGGGTTCCCGGACAGGGTAGAGGAGCAGAGGAGCCAACGGGGCAGGAGAGGGGAGGGCGCACCATCAGTCCCCTCGGGGGATATCCTTGAAGTGACTTCGCCAGAAAGCAAAAAGGGAGAAAAGGCCACTTCTACCGGTGGGTCGGGCCCCAAGCAGAGGGTTCCACGCCCAGCCTCCAAGGGCCCCTGGACAAACACAGATGCGTCTGGAAGGCGTGCTCGCCCCTCCACACAGAAGCGCGCACCAGTCCGTCCAGCCTCCTGCAAGTGGGTGACCCTCAGAATGGAAGCGTGGAGAAGGAACCACGAACGCGGAGAAGGAACCACGAACGCGGAGAAGGAACCACGAAAGCGGAGAAGGAACCATGAACCATGGACCCAGAGGCTCAGAGTCTGCAGGGGCTGGAGAGGAACACTGCCACAGGGACACCCCCCAACGGCTGGGCTCAGCACACACGCTCCAAGGGCCGGGGTGGGGGGCGCAGGGGAGACACTGTGCAGACCCCCCAAAGACATATTCGCCCACGTCGGCTTCAACGAGTCTACTCCAAGAGCTGCACTCTCCCAAGTGGGATATTCCCAAGCCAACATGCTGTTCCCTTTCTGAAATACCACCGGGCCTGGCCCTTGTGTCAACCACTCTCCATACCACATTCCGTCCCCCTCATCCCCCATCGGTCAGACCCAGGTAGAAATCCTAAGTGGCCTTCCCTTAAGGGCACCGTCATATTCCCTCTGAGAAAACAGGGAGCAGAGAAGTCAGGTGTGTAACTTCGCCTTCCCAGGGAAAGGAGCTGCTTCGCTCCCCCAGGAGAAACCCTCCCTGAGCGTCAGACCACTGTTCAGAGCCAACAGGGGCCCACCGAGCACACCTGCTACGGCCTTCCTGGGACTTACGAATTGTCCAGGTACGGGCCCTACGAATCACAGACACAGAACTTACAAAACAGCAGCACAGGGTTACGCTTTCGGAACGCTTCTAGAAGCTCCCTCTCTCCTCTCTGCCACCACCGTGGTGTGGGCGGTCGGCGGGCCCTCACACAAGACCTCAGGATCCGCAGATTCCTGGCCAGGAAACCAAAGCGGGACCACCCCATTGCCCAGGGGATGCGGATGAGAACTGGTACTTGAGTCGTGTACAGCTCCTAGGAGGCAGGTGAGAAGAACCGAGCCGGGTCCATAAGGGATCACACAGGAGCTGGCACACTTTTGCACACTCACTAGAGCCCCACAAGGGCCCCAGGTTCCTATCCCATCACTCTGCAACATCCCTACTCCGCTCCCTAAGCAAACCCTACACAACGGACAGGTTTCACTGGGGGAAATGGATTTTCTCTGTTACTGTGCCTCCGCACCACTGGGGTGTTTCAGTAATACACGGGGAGACCTTACGGCTGGGGAAAAAAAAATGTCTCCAAAATCAAGTCCATCCTTTCACAAAATAGAAAAAGAAGGAAGCCGGCAAGAGTTGGGGATTAGCGATGCTCCAGGGGGACATCCCCCGGTGTCTGCCAGGAGCACGTGCCCCCCAGGCTAAGGGCTAACGGCTACTAGTGAAGGGAATGGACAAGTGAACAAAATACTGTCTTCGGTAATTTGTCTTTGGCACCAAGGCACCAAAAGTCATTTCTCTTTGTCTCTGCGTTTGCTTTCTCTGTTTGGGTCCCTGTTTCCGTCACTGAATGCCTCGCCCTTCCAGTCTCTGCAACAAGCAGAAGGTTGGGACAGCTTCTGCGGACGGCCCCGGTAAGCACCGGTGATAAACTGAGTCCCAGATGCCTTCTCTCCTTTTCTAGATTGACGTGTTTCAGCCAGAATACTCGCCACCCATCTTCCATGTCGTTCTCTGGGTTGTTTGCTTGCAAATTGGCTCGATTCACACCTTCTCGAATCCCGGGGCCCACTGCTGCGTCTGCAGCTGCTGGAGTCTGAGAGGACCCCGAGGACGTGCACTGAGGGGCTTAACCTGCCTGCTCCCCCCGTAACCAACAGGCAGCTCTTCCCACACGGAGCAAATTAACCACTTCCCCAGCTCCAGTTACCTCCCGAGAAGGCTGCACTGCTTTTCAGCATCCCTTCCACGGATATTTCTAGGGGATTCCCACCCATTCCCTCAACGGCTCGTCTTCATGACATGTTTATAGACATAAGGCACGTCCTAACCTTCAAGCTTTCACTGGGGCTCAGGCTCTCACTTGCAGAGAACCGCTCCTTGTTCCCATACCAGCTGTGGGGGACTAGATAGTCACATCCCCACCCCCAGAGTCACATGCTGAAACCTAACCCCCAGAGTGATGGAATCGAGAGGTGGGGCCTCTGGCGGGTGGTCAGGTCCTGAGGGTAGAATCTTTCTGCGGTGTTAGTGCCCTTAGAAAGGCAGCCCAAGAACGCTCCGGGGTCCCTTTTGCCAAGTGCGGACACCACGAGAAGCCAGCGGTCTGCAGCCAGGAAGAGGGTGCTCACGCGACCCCAACCTCCCAGGTGTCCTGACCTCAGACGTCCCGCCTCCGGAACCGTGAGGAACCCATCCCTGTTGTCCAAGGACCCCCAGGCTATGGTGCCCCCTTGAAGCAGCCTAGCGGACTGGGACAGCACTCAGTTCTCCCACCCCCTGCCCCTCACTCCTGCTCCTATCCCACACCTAACAGTTTATAAAAATGCTTGAAATAATCCTCGACCGGCTGACAAGCAATGAACTGCCTTCTCGCCCTCACGTTTGTTTACTCCCTCACCAAAGCTCCGCTGGGACTGCTGGGCCACTTGGCCACTCCTCACCGACAGGACCTGCTAATGTCCCCAGGCACGTGGGTAGCTCGCACCCCATCCGGGCAGTGTCCCAGCGGGAAGGGGCCCAGATGAAGAGGCCAGCAAGGAAGGGCTGCTCTTACTCCTCCGCTCCAAACAGAAGCTTCACTGTCCACAGAACAAGCACATAATGGATACAAAGTGGCTGGGACCTCAGGCCGATACATTGTAGACCCTCCCGAATCCGGTCTATGCTCCCGCTGCAGATAGCAGAACTCTGGTGGGGCCATAAGACCCAACTCTTGTTTTTAAGAGTCCGACTTAGGAAAAACTAAAGTTATCTCTTTTGTGGACTTCTGGGCCGTCTGTACGTGCAATTCTTAAACAAATACTTGACGCGTACCCATTATTTCAGGGCATTGGTGGGTACAGAGAAGACACATAGTCCCTGCCTCAAGGGACCTTCAATTTAGTGGGAAAGACCATTCAAGAGCGGGACATAGTGAAAGAGCACGATACGCGCCGGCCAAGGGGCCGAGTACCAGGTGCCAGGAGCACAGAGTGTCCGAATCTGCAGCCGGTCAGGACCGAGTGCTTCCCACGCGGAAGAAAGGCACACGCCGGAGGCTAGAGGTCAAAGTGAGGAGGGAGGCAGGGATGCAGGCTGAGTATAGAGACAGAGACCGCGCAGGACAAGGCAGCCTCTGCCATCGGGACCGTGAGCCATGTGGTGACCCAGGAAGTCGGAAAAGAGATCCCCAAAGAAGACACGGAGGGAAGGAGGTGGAAAAGGGGTTCAGCCCCAGCCACGCAATGGGTACCTGCCGTGGACAGCTCTCTGCCTTGGCAAGGACCTGAGCAGAGATAAAAACGGGCAAAGAACAGGGCACCTTCCAGGCAAGGCGAAGGCAGGAGAGCCAGAGAGAACATGAGTCGGCTGGAGGAAGGCAGTGAGGGGACGGCCCGGCTTTGGAATCGGGTGACTCCTGTGTCACTAGAGTAACTAACACACATAATGCACATCCTGAGAGGTCTGACACACAGGACTCCGTGGTGCAGCGGGGGTCTGGAACCCGCGGCCAGGAGACCTGCTGCTGGCCCACCGTGAGAGGGCCTTCCCCGGAACCTGGTCAGACGAGGTGGGCGCCCGAGAGCGGAGTTCAGAAGTTAGGAAATACATTCCGTGGCTAGCAATCTGCACTTTTCTTCTTCTTTTTAAAAAATATTGAATAGACTATATTATGCCGTGCACATTGCCCATGGAAAAAATAGCAGTTTGTGAAACATTTGCTTCGGCTACAGACATGTACAGAGAGATAGGACGTATGCGTGTGTGCTTGATCGATGCGTGGCCTGTGTGTGTGATCGTGCGGTCGCCTTCCAAATCGCTGAAAAGCACAGGGCAAGACAAGCTGTAAGTTTCTTCAAGTTCTAAGACGCTCATGGTAGCCTTTAAATTCTACCCCACTTTACAGAGGCATGAATCCATCTAGATACGAATTCTGCTGTAAAATTAAATAAATGGTAGGCACAATTCAGATCAACCATCAGATGTGCCAAAATTGAAATGAACTGTTTATGCAGAGACAATACCCTTAAACTAAGCAGGACAAGAGTCTCCAGGAAATGAGGACGCCGTGCCTAGACTGCAGCACAGCCACAGTGGGACATCCAGGCCAAAGGGCCAGCCTCCTACCTGAAAGGCTTTCGTTCTCAGGTAGTTACGCACACACAGGAACAACGGTCTACAGAAATTCTCACATCTTGATACTCCAAGTAGGACTCTGACGGTTCCTTTTTAAAAGATTTGATGCCAACCCTATTCTTAACACCTTTATGAACACTACACTGCAGCCCTGTACTGGTCGTGTAGGACACAGAGTTTTGAAACCCTTTACAGGAACAGGTGTCTTTGACTGCTTGTGGCTCCTGACTCAGTAGATCTGCACATGATACGTCCTCATCTGCCCAAACCACTTTCAAGAAAGCATCCTCCCAATGAACTCCTTCAGGATTCCAAGAGAATACAGACAACAACGTATATTAAATCCCAAATGCCTTCCTGCTGGATGAGGCATTTTCCCCAAAACGCAAAGGGTAATTTGGGAGCATTCACGCTGGGGATCGGCATAAGCCAAGCAAACACATTTTGGGCAAAAACACGTGTAAGTTGCCAGAATCATGCCAACTGCACTTAACCTGAGGACTCTTTTAATGGGAGAGATCAGACGGCATTATAGATGTGATCTCAGGTCATTTCCCCATCATTGCTCTGGGGTAGATGGGGGAAAGTCACAAATACCCACAGGGAGCACAAACACGTGGCCTGACTTGTGCACTTGCCAGGCGTGTGCCTCAGATGAGAAAAAAACTCCAGTTTTCTGACCCAGGAACCAGGTCGGCCATTTGGGCCTCGAACATCCAAGGCCCTCCCTCCATAAACACTTTCCAGTCCTGTGGATGCTAATTCAAGGTCAAGCGAGTCGCCAGACCCTACCCGGTAAGATTCAAACTCATCCTGGGCTCATTCCTGAGGCTCTGTGGAAGGTGCAGGGGACAGCCACCAGCTACCTTCCGGTCCACACAGCGCCAGCGACTCTGCCCCTCCCCCCCAGAAGACAAACTTCACACCGGGCGCCCCTCCAGCTGACCCCGGGGCTGCCCCCCCACGGCCCCTCCGAGCCCTTTACAAGGGGGGTTGGAAAGTCATGTCCTCTTGCCCCCCGATTATACACGAGAGGAGCCCGAGGTCGAGGCTCCTGTGCCTGCCCAAGGTCACTTCAGTCGGAGGCCCGTGAGGCTCTGGCCGCGGCTCACACAAACTCAGCGCGAACCAAGTTGCTTCTGCCCGACGCCTGAGCCGCCCCCACCCCGCCGCGGGCGGGGACCAGAGCCACAAAGACCCAGCCTGTGGGCCGGTGGCACCCAGGCCTGCCTGAACAGCCAAACCCCAGAGTCTGAGCTCAGCAGGAACCTGCGGGCTGGTGGGATTTGGGGAGGGGGTGGGAGAAGGCCGGGGATGGAGGAGAAGAGAGAATCCACGGGGGCCCGGGGGCAGGTGGGGGTCCCACTGTGCCGGCGCGCGGCCCTGGAGAGGAAGGACACCCCTCCCCGCGGGCCGCCCCCCCGGGGACCCCTGCCCGCCTCCCCTCCCCCCGTCGCGCGGCCGCAGGCCGGGCCTGGCGACCCCCGCCGGGCTCACCGCGTGCGCAGCGCCTGCCAGGCGGCGTCGATGTCGGCGTACAGGTTCTTCTCGGAGGGCTTGCCCGAGCTGACGCCGTAGCCCGAGTAGTCGTAGGAGAAGATGTTGCAGTTGATGCGCGAGCCGAGGCCGATGTAGAAGCTGCACATCTGGCCCAGGTCCACGGCGTTGCCGTGCGAGAAGAGCAGCGTGTAGCGGCTGGAGGGCGCGCAGCGCACGAACATGCAGCCGAGCCGGTTGTCCCGGGCGGTGCGCGAGAAGAAGACCTCGACGGCGTCCAGCTCGCGCTGCGAGTACTGCCAGTCGGCGCGCTCGCTCAGGTGCAGGCTGCACGCGCCGGGCCCCGCGCCCGCGCCCTCCTCGGG
>ML103336.1:48187-66410 GCA_003697995.1 Taxidea taxus jeffersonii
CATGGCTCCAGCGCGCCGCCCGCGCCCCCGCGCGCCCGCCGCCGCCACTTCCGGGTTACCGCGCGCCGGCGCCCCCGCGGGGACTCGGCGCGGGGCCGGGCACCTGGGCGGGGCTCCCCGCGGCCCCCTCCCTCCGCGGGCGCGGGCATCTGCCCGGCCGGGGGAGCGCGCGCCCGCCCCCGGGACGCACAGGGCGCCAGAGGAGCCGCATGTCCGCGGGACGCCCCTGCTCCCGGGTCTGCACACCGGCATCTGGGACGCACAGGGCCCCAGAGGAGCCGCATGTCCCCGGGACGCCCCTGCTCCCGGGTCTGCACACCGGCATCTGGGACGCACAGGGCCCCAGAGGAGCCGCATGTCCCCGGGACGCCCCTGCCTCCTTCGGGGTCTGTAGGGGGCAGCTGGGCCCATCCCCGGAAGGGACGGTGCTAGGGCCGGCCGAGCGCATCCTCCCGCATAGCTCCTCTCTCCCTTCTCCAAATCCAAGTTCAGTCGTGGATGGAGGTTCTTGGGGATCTACGGAAGATCACATTAATGGGTGGAGGAGCATGGACACATACTCGGCTTTGGGGGTCTGTGCTTTCCGAACTGGCCTTCCTCACGTCTCAGCACCGTCGGGGGGGCTGCTGCTGAGAACGGAACAGTCCGCGCGGTGGGTCCCCATTCCAGGAGGCCGTTTCTGCACATGGAGCATGGTGTTACCTTCCTCGGGGCGTGATTGGGCCTTTAGGGCGTCCCTGTGTTTTCAGGAGCAGATAGGGTCGCTCCTCCCAGTGTATGGTGCGAGGTTGTCCTCTCTGGTCCCGCGTGCGGACATTCTAGTGTCCAACATAGGGCTAGTTTCTCTAGCCTTGTCTTAGGTCCAAGACTTTTAAGTGGTCTCCATCATGAAAGATTTCTTATAATGACTTAAATCCACTATAATCTTGGCATTCACCTTTAAGTGACTTTTTTTCAAGTATAACTCCCAGTGTCTGAAACCGAGCATATTCTGGTGCCCATGTCCCCGAGCTTCTATATTTCCTTTTTGCCTCCTGATTTGGCAGCTGAACTCCCTTTCAGGAATTTGACAGGAGATCCCCTTCCCTGGCTGCCCGCAGGTTGGTGGGAGACAAGGTAGTTGGTGGCACGGCCAGGCTGGGCCACTTGTTCTAACAGACACCCCGAGAACGTTAACTTTTGCTGTGGCTTTTGGAGCAGTGTTTCTGAGCACCTTCATCTAGATGAGTTTGCTATTCAGATCGCTGTGACTTTCAGGACCTGGTTTTAAGAGATCATTTCTTCACTGAAACAACCTCGGTCGTTTGGGAATGATCCAAAAACGTAGAGGAAACCTGGTTGGTAAATCTTGCAGACAAAGTATCTCTGAGCGTATGTTAAAGCCACTCCCCCTTGGTAAAGTTTTATCTAAAACCAGAATTTTCACAAGATTGGGTTCCCTTCTTTAAAAAGGCTTATAACTCAGCAAGCGTCTGTGTACTTTCCTTAGACACATACTTAGTTTCTTGTATTCAATTCTTGTGTATATGTATGTAATATTTTTTGCGCTCACAGCACCCAAGATTTTTGGGGGCAGCAGTTACAAAGATGAGTAAAACATTCCCTTCTCTCGAGTACCTTACAATCTAATTAGAACCTTGGGAGAAGGTTCAGAACAGTTTTTTTACATGTCTTTAAAGAAAAAAAAAAATCAACTCCCCATAAAAATTAAAGGAGAACTGGTCTGGGGAACGCAAAGATGGCCGAGACCCAGCCCCCTGCCCTCAAGAAGCTTCGAGAATGCATCCTCCTAAAGCAGCCAGGACCGGTCACCTGAACAATATTCCCAGTAGCTGAATGTGTGGGTTTGTTATTTAATTGGCCCTTTTCACACCCAACTTTTCCCGAACATTTCTTCTGTTTTAATCCGCCTGACCTCGAGTTGCTCAAGATCTAACTCAGTTTATAAAAGTAAAACTGTGTCATCTGTGTAGGGGGGAATGATCATTTTTTTTTTACTGGTCATAAGAGAAGGATACTCATGCTTATAAAGTGAATCTGGCTGTTCAGATGGACAATAAAAGAAATCTAAAATATATTGCCTGTTTTACTTCTAATTTAGGAGTGGATGCCCTGTGAAGGCAAGGATCGTGCTTATTGTGGTTGCCACTGCTCCCCGTCTCCCATCCTATGCCTGGCAGTGAGAAAATGCTCCATTAATATTAACTCGATAAATCACAGAATGAATGGGTGATATGATGAGTGCACCAAGAGACAAGCCGTGTCTTCTGGCATGTATGTTACTACTGTCAGAGTACAGGCTTTGAGGAAGATAAAAGCAATCTGTAGCCAACCGCCATCACAGTGTGTTTCTAGCCTGTGCCTGTCCCTTGCTAAGGAGCTCTGGCATCCCCTCACCCCCATCCCAGTCTGGCTAACTCACAGAGCAGGGGTTTTGTTCTGGGTGACAATACTCCCAGTTCAGAGACACAGTCCTCCCCCTCCCCCGCTGTGAGAATGGCCCAGGTTCCGGCCAATAGTCTCTAAGTGGAGAACGTTGTGGAGGAAGGACTGAACAGAGCCAGACTCATCTGGAATGCTTGCCTTTGCCCCCTCGCCCTTCTTCCCGCTCGGCTTGCAGGAATCTTTGGAGCCACAGCAGCCATCTTGCAACCATGAGAGCGGATTTCATAGCTGAAGATGGTGGGCAGGAGGTGAGAATCTGAGGCTTCTCGGCAATGCTGAACAGCGGCCCAGGCTGCCTTTGTCTGGGCTTCTCGTTAGGTGAGAAAAAGAAACGCTTTTGTCGTTGTAGTTGGATATTTTGTTACCTGTCACCTGATGTAGTGATTAGGAATCCGCTTCAGAAACTAAAAGCAAAAGATCTTACATTGCTCTCACCTGCTTTCTCAATAAGGACAAAGAGCACTGTGTCATCCAACAGCAAGCAGTTACACTTAGATCCCGCTTCTGTCCCAGAGAAAAATACGAAATGTGGGATAGATATCTACTAAACCAACACATCTGAAATGTGAAAAAAACCCAAAAGCTTATAATTTGGTGGAAAAAAATAGCATAAAATGACACTTTGAGGCTATTCCAGGAAACCTATGCCGTGTGCATTAGGGGAAGGGGCTTGCCATTCAGTGGAGGGCTTTCGGAGGCAAAATATCTTTTCCCAGAACCCTTTTCAGCCTGAGGGCTCTTATCAAATGGGTTGTAAATGAGGTCACTGGAATCCAGCTGGGGAGAGCTCCTCGAGCCACAGAATGCCGAGAAAGCAAACTGCCAGAGATAAGATTGAAAGAAAGAAAACACCATCCATCCACAGATGGGGTGTTGTCCTGGTTCCATCTGTTGCCTGGGTGACGGTGTCTACAAACCTGCCTTTGGTAATCGTAGCACCTTTAGCCCACTCCTGGATCCCTAACAGGGTGCCCGGTGCCCCCGAAGTAGATCACACTACTGGGCCTAGGTCAACCACGTAAGACAGGAGCTGCGTCCTTGGGGTTCCACCCTGTATAGTCAGCACCAAACATTGTGTCCTGGCACATCAGAGAGCTCAAAACATCTTTGTCAACTGGTTGGAATTCCCGTGCTCGTAATTTCTAATCCCTTTTTAAAGATACGCAAGATGTCATAGGCAACATTAAGCAAGTGGTCTTTTTAAAGTAGAAAGTAGGACTGGCCTTTTATATGCGGAGCCTGCAAATCTAATTTAAAAGTGATAATATCATGGCATTAGTCTTAAGGGTGTTTTGTTTGTTTTTCAGAATGTTGGATAGCTACACATTAAAGCAGTGAACGTGAATGATTAATCTGTAGTGTTATTCCAAGGACTTTATGACAACAAATACTGAATATATGCTTTAAAAAATAGTAACACCAAAAAAGAAAAGTAATACCAGCATAAGGCCATGCGGAGAGAAAACAAAATGACCTAGCTGTTTATAAGTATTTACTATATGGTTAAGATGATAGATCAGTGGGGATATACTAATTCATTCAATCATTGGTTAAATATTTGAAAAAAAAAAAAAGGAAATTCAATTCTGATGGATCAAAAAAATCAAGGATTTTTTTTAAATATTTTATTTATTTATTTGACAGAGAGATCACAAGTAGGCAGAGAGGCAGACAGACAGAGAGATAGAGGAGGAAGCAGGCTCCCCGCTGAGCAGAGAGCCCAATTCGGGGCTCGATCCTAGGACCCTGGGATCATGACCTGAGCCGAAGGAAGAGGCTTAACCCACTGAGCCACCCAGGCGCCCCTCAAGGTTGTTTTTAATGAGACCAAAGGACAACTGGAAAATAGAAATGAAAATGTATGTATTTTGAGCATAACATCAAAGGCAGAAAACACAAAAGAAAAAAAAAAGATCAGTGATTTGACTACATAAGTTTTCAGTCTTCTAAATACAGAAACATCTACAGATGATGTGTTGTGGAAGATAAGCTGTAAAAAAGTCCTCTGGGGAAGAGGAGAGGAGGGGAGATACACGTGAAAGGAAGCTGATGAGTGCGATTTGGTAATTAAGGCATTTCAGTGATGAGTTGATGGGTACCTAAGGCTGTGATGTGTTATTCTGTACTTTAGACAAAAGTTTGAGATTCTCCACACTAAAAAATTTACATCCTTTAATCTTCAGAATTCTGAAGAACTAGGCAAAAATATTTGCTCTAAGTTCATTTAAAATAAAAGACCCCGGAGCACCCAGGTGGCTTAGTCAGTTAAGCATCCGACTCTTGATCTCAGCTCAGGTCATGATCACAGGGGAGTTCAAGCCCCAAGCTGAGGAAGCCCTGCACTAGGCATGGAGTCCATTTAAAAAACAATTTTTTTTAATTAAAAAAAAAAAACTTAAAAAAAAAAAACCAACAGGGAAAAGGGGCAAATATATGGACAAGAATTTTATTAGAGTGATCAGGGGCGCCTGGGCAGCCGGCTCAGTGGGTTAAAGCCTCCGCCTTTGGCTCAGATCATGATCCCAGAGTCCTGGGATCAAGCCCCATAGCGGGCTCTCTGCTCAGCAGGGAGCCTGCTTCCTTCCCTCCCTCTCTCTGCCTGCCTCTCTGCCTACTTGTGATCTCTCTCCTTCTCTCTCTGTCAAATAAATAAAATCTTTAAAAAAAAAAAAAGAATTTTATTATAATGATCATAGGTACTGTATGAAAAAAGGATTAACCCCCTTAGTTTTTTTAGATTTTATTTATTTATTTGAGAGTGCATGCATGGGGGAGGGGCAGAGAGAGAATGAGAAAGGAGAGAGAGAGAAGCAGACTCCCGCTGAGCAGAGATCGGGGCTCAATCCCAGGACCCTGGGGTCATGACCTGAGCTGAAGGCAGACACTTAACCAACTGAGCCACCCAGGCACCCCTAGATTCCTTAGTTTTTAAACAGCATATTTTAAATACATATGTTAACCTTCTTCAGTTGATCCAAAAAAACTTTTGAAGGGGGTCAACGACCCCTAGAACTCTGTGGGACGTGATATGGAAAAGCAAGCACTCTGATCTACAGCCTTCTGGTGGGCGTGTTCATTGATAGGCTTTCTAGAAGGAAACTTGACAATACATACCAGAGGACTTGAAAGCATACCACATCTATAGTCAAGAAATTCTGCTTGGAATGTAGCCTAAGGAAATAACTTGTTTTGAACATAGATTTTTAAATAGTAGGATGTTTATGACAGCCTAGTTTAGAATAGCAGAGGAAAAAAATGGACAGCATCAAAGCCTGAAGTAAGTGATGGCACATTCGGACGATGCACCAACGTCTGTCGTTAGAACAGAAATTGAGGGACCGAGTTCAGTATCATAGGAAAACATCTGTAATGGGCTGAATAAACACAGAGCACAAAATAGGTACAATCTCGTGTAAATATAGTTTAAAAGTTTAAGCTTGGTGGGGAGGGGTGGAATCTGTCCCTGGCCAGTGAGATTACAGAGATTTTCTTTTTTTCTTTTTTTTAATTTGGTTGGTTGGTCTTTTCTGGTGTGTACATTCTGTAAGTTCGAGGCATGTCCTATTTTTATAATTAGGTGGGGATAATAAAGGTCATTTTAAGCCAAACAGGAAAAAGGAAGAGGAAAGAAAGTGCTCTGGAGTAATGAAGATGTTCTAGTTACTCCAAGATCCTTCAGAAGTTACCATCCCAAAGGTTAAGTAAACGTTCCAGTCACAGGAGAGTAAGATGCTGTTATGACAGCTGAGGTCAGTGGAGCTTGGCTAAGACCTACTGTGCACCAGGAATGTGTGGTTCCTGCTGCAAATGCAAAGAGAGACGAGATCCCAGAGGACCTGTTTTTCTTCTCTCTCCTTCGGAGTCTGCATTATCTGATCATAGGACCTTTCTTGGGGCTGGTACATGTGCCCAGCCCAGGAATGCGCTTCCTGTCTGCGGAGTTTCTCTGCCCTGGCTTCCTCCTTCCCTCTCCACCCTTCTCTGACTTCCTTTCCCTGATGATGAAGCTGGGTCTCCGTGACTGTGGCAGCAATTTGGAGGAAGAGCCAGGACTCACAGTCCTCTGTTGGCTCATGTCTCCTGATCTCTTCCTGCTTCTCTACTGAACTGCTCACAAACGTTGTCATCTGCTGGACCTTGTCAGCGCCCGGCACTCTGTCATGCCTGGAGGGTGGACTTCCCTTCCCCAACGGCAAGTGCCTCTTCTTCTGCCCCCTTTCCTTCTGTCCTGCTGAACCTCTTCCACATTCTCTGGTTGCCCCCTTCCCTCCATCAGACCACCCAGGATGGCCTAATGGACGGTAGCTCATGTCTATCACATTCTTGTTGGCACCGTCTCACGCACCCTCCACCACCCTTGTCCCTCTGCCGTGCCCACTTTGCTG
The DNA here is from genome assembly GCA_003697995.1 of Taxidea taxus jeffersonii. Lineage (NCBI taxonomy): Eukaryota > Metazoa > Chordata > Mammalia > Carnivora > Mustelidae > Taxidea > Taxidea taxus. The sequence goes on from ML103336.1 coordinate 55,018, forward strand.
GGTCCCTTCCCTGGTTAGACCAAATGTTCTACAAAACATTATTGAGCACCGGCTCAACACAGGAAAGAGCTGGGATATGCAGATCTCGTCCTTTTTTATTTTTTTTTAAAGATTTTTTTATTTATTTGATAGAGATCACAAGTAGACAGAGAGGCAGGCAGAGAGAGGAGGAAGCAGGCTGTCCGCCGAGCAGAGAGCCCGATGCGGGGCCCGATCCCACGACTCTGGGATCATGACCCGAGCCGAAGGCAGCGGCCTTAACCCACTGAGCCACCCAGGCGCCCCCAGATCTCGTCCTTTTTTAAAAACTGCTTTTCTGTGGTTGAGTGTAATAGAGTGGGAGATAGCTTGGTTCAGTGCAGTAGCCCAGGGTAGAGCGTGGGACAGACCCCGATTAGAGTCCAGACGTTACCACCTTGGGCAGATTACTTCTCTGACCTCTAGTTACCCCGTCTGTAAAAGGGAGTGACCGTACCTCTTAAGAAAGAAGTGCCTTGTAAACTGATAAAAGCTCAAAGGTCAGGAAGGCAAACACTTGTGCAGGCTTGAACTCCAGCCCCTTAGAAACAGCTCACTGGCGTATTATGCTTAGCAAAATAAGTCAACTGGAGAAAGACAACTATCACATGATCTCCCTGATATGAGGAAGTGGAGATGCAACGGGGGTGGGAGTTAAGGTGGTAGGAAAAGTAAAAATGAAAGAAGATGGGATCGGGAGGGAGACAAACCAAAAGAGACTCTTAATGTCATAAAACAAACTGAGGGGTTGGGGGGAAGAGGGATTGGGAGAGGGTGGTGGGGTTACATTATATGTTTAAATAAAGCTTAAATAAAGTTAAAAAAAAAAAATAGCTCACTGCACCCTCCCCCCACCCCAGTCCTGGGCATCATGGCTGATAAGTCTTGTGACTTTATTTCCTTTGTGTGGATGTATTGAAACTAAGCCTTCAGTCAAAACGACCCTGGTTTTCAGTCCCCAGAGTGGGGAACCCAGATGCGGGGGGAGCCACTTGCCGAGCCCTCCTCGGCCGGTCATAATCCACGTGCTCTTGATCTGACCCACCGGCTCCGGCTTCCCAGCACAGAGATGCAGTCTGCCCCTCCACTCCCCTGAATGCAGGTTCTCCTGCGTTTGCTCCGAGTAGCCGAACACGGTAGATGTGATTCTGCTAGACTTCCCACGCTGCGTTCCAAGAAGCCTCCCAGCTTCTGTCTGACCCTCTTGATCCGTTTCCTTCGGGGAAAGCCAGCTGCCATGCTGGGAGGAAACTCATGTTATCTGAAAGGAGAGAGACATCAGAGCACCCCCAGCCCCTGCGACCACCCGGCCCGGGTGGCGGACACGCTCCGTGAGAGGGAAGGTGGCAGCCCCAGCCGTCAGCTGACTCAGCCTTGGGAAGGACCCCACTTGGGAACCGCCTAGCTAAGCCCGTCAGCCCATGAGAACAAGGGGAGATGATAAATTGTCTTGTTCCCCAAGCTTTGGAGCAATTTGCCATGTACACTAGATGACGGGGACCAGAATATTTTTCATCAAGACACAGAAAATCGTCTTTATTAGAACCCACGGGGAGAGGTTTGCACTGAAGCTGGATGCCAAAAAGACTTGAGGGACAAGTCGTCCCTCTGTCATCCACTCACATCCAACCACCACTGTGAGTCTTACGGTCCAGATTCCATCCTTTCACGTTGGCTGGACCAGAAAGCTCGGAGCCATAGGCTGCCCTTTTTGAAGATGGCATGGGGGTGATTTTTTGCAAGTATGGTTGCTTTTGTATTCTATTCTGTGGCCTCTCTGGGGTTTTTTCCCCCTTTATTTTTAAACCCCTGCTTTTTGCTAACTTAAAATTTCCATATCCCTGTAAGCTTTCTGAAATCATTTCTGTAAAAAGGTAGGGTGTAATCCACTTAAATAAATAGAGTATTTTCCAGGAACTGCACAGAACTTCCAAAGAGGTCACAAAGTTGAATGAGGCTAGGATTCTTACAGAAATGTCTCTTGTGGATGTTATATAACCCTCATGATAACCATGACAGGAGAAATGTAGAAAGTGCTCCAGGAATACAGAATAATTCGCTCCCGTGTGGGGTTGGCGGTAGGCACCTGCTCTGAGCTGGTGGAAGGAACGAGGGGCCATTCTAAGCAGAGAGCACACTACAAAGAATAGGTATTTTCTCGCCTAAGACACATCCCCCCACTACTGCCCCTGACCTGTCCCCTCCAGGGTTATTCTAGAAACTTCTCACACTCCCAGCTTTCATCTCTACCGTGCCCTGGAGTCTTTCCTTTAGCTGACAAGGATTTCCAAGTTTCCCCACCTTGTAAACAAACAAACAAACCTTCACCCTCCTGGCACCCTCCTATCCCTCGGGCTTCTGTGCCTGTGTCCCTGCACCACCAAGCTTTTGGACAGAGTGGTCTACAACTCACAACCTCCACTTTGTCGATCGTCCATAACCCCATAGCCCAGTGGTTCTCAGACTTGACTACCCATTAAAACTGAGTATTTCTTTAAACTTCCAGAGCCCAGGGCACCCCCCAGAGCGGTAATCACAATCTCTGGGGGAAGGACCCAGGAGTTCATGTGTGAATCTCCCCCAGGAAATTCCAGTTTCGGGTGGGAGTCCCTGTCTCCAAGGCCACCGGTCACATGACTCTCCCCAGCCTAAATCCAATGCTACCTTCTTACTCTTTACCCTGCCCTGTTCCCGAAGCGCTGGAAGAACTGGCCACCAGCCAAGTACAAAGTCCGAGCATTCAAAGCCTTCCACGCCATGACCCCTCACCAACCCCGAGCATGGTGCCGCTCGGGTGCATTGCATGGGTTTGGTGGGATGGAAGAGAAAGCGTCAAAGGGCAGGACTCGGAACTCAGAGATGACGCCCGTTCTGTAACCTGGAACGCGCCTCAGGAGGGTGGACCCAGCCTCCGACCGCAGGGCGGCATCCCGGGAGGCAGGCAGAACGTGTGTGTTCACTCGGCACCCATGCCGATCCCGGTCCGTGCAGGCGCGGGGGAAGCGCCGGTGCAGGCAAACAGGAAAGGCTGGGGGCGCCCGGGGCGTGGTCGCGCCCCACCCCGGGGAAGGGCTCCGCAGAGAGGCCCTCCGGAGCCAGAGACAGTGTTCAGAGCGTGTGGGGACAGGCCGTGTCAGTGGCAAGCAGGACGCCGGCCAGAATCCAGGGGAGAGAATCCCCACCCGTGGAGCCCCACCTCTGTGCCAGGCAGTAAATAGGACATTGTCCTCTCGGCGTCCCCAGGAAGCAGACTTCGTCTCCGAGACAGAGATAAGCTTGTAGGAAGTGGACCGGGCAGCGCTGTTGGCACCTGCCCCCGTGACAGGGAGGGAGACGGAATGGACAGATGGTGGGTGAGGTGGGCACCAGGAAGGCCGCTCTGCCTGTGCGGCGATCTCTGGCGGCCAGGGGGCTTGAACAAATTCTCAGTAGTCACTCGGCAGGTGTGTCTCAGAGAAGAAATCCGATTCTGGTTCTGATTCACCCTTGCTCATGCATTCTCCGTCCTGGATACGGAGTGATCGCACCTCCAAGGATGTGAAAATTGGCTTTGCGGGGGCAAAACAACTTTAGATATCCCAGTGATTTGTGGCTCTCCAAAGGGACCCACAATATGACAAATGTGTACTATTACTTGTGCTATTAAACTTTCCTGGGTGAAATAATCAGGGAAAAAATGTCTAAAAAAATTTGGGGAGGGGGACAATAACGGCACAAAGGTTGGGAAACACTGCTCTAGGGGGCACTCAGGTGGGGTTAAGAGGTATAACATAAAATGAGATCATACACATTGGGACTAAATTATGGAAGAATTAGAAAATGGCAGGGCCAGACAGTGAGGAGCCATCTGGAAGTAGCCTATATTTTGGAAGTGTACCAGGAGCAGCAGTGGGAAGGAGGGCTCAGACAAGGACGATGAAGGCAGAGCGGGTGGGAGGCCATCGCCACACACCAACAGGAGGTGACGAGAGTCAGAGCCTGCCATTGACCTAACCTTAAACTGTGATGATTTTATCTAGAGATTCTTAACTAATCAATTCTTCAAAGGCTCTCTTTCCAAGTCAGGTCACATTCTGAGGTTCTGAGTGATCATGAATTCCGGTGGAACTCTGCTCAGCTCACCCCTGGGGGTCGAATGAGGTTTCGAACCACCGATAGTGAGTAGTAGAGAGACGCAGGACTCTATTTTGTTTTCGGGGCAAGGGGGTTTCTCTTCTGAGGCAGAGGAGACTTGGTCTTTCTGCAGGCAGGGAGGAAGGACACAGGAAAAACTGAAGATACCGGACGGGAGGCTGATAGAGCGAGGGGAGAGGGAGGACAGGAGAGAATCAAAGGCACAAAGAGAGGACCAGTGTTGACCAGAGACCACATGTCGCCCTCAAGTTCGGTTGTAAATGAGAGCAGGAAGGTGAAGACTTGAAGAGGACGAGTGGGGAAGCTGGAGGGTCCTCCAGCTGGTCCTTGAACTGCATCCGTCCTCTGCCCAGAGGACAAGCAGGGGACAAGGGCTGGAGGGGCCAACACGGAGAGCTGAGGTCCTAAGCATCCCCCTGGAACGTGACAGTGTGCGACCGTAGGCTGAGCAGCAGCGAGGACCCGCTGAGGCTCCAGAAAGCCAGTCATTGAGAAAGAACTTGGCTGAGTCATGATGTTGACCCAACCAACCTGCGGAGCTTGAGCAAACCCTGAGCTTCACGAGGAAATCTCGGGACAGGTTCTTCGTCTTTGAAATTACTCATCTAATTTAGAAAAGCAAAACCTAAGCATCACGTCCACCAGAAGGAAAAAAAAAAAAAAAACTGCACGATTTAACATTCGATTGGTTTCATAGTCAGTGCCAGAAACATTTCTAACAAATCCAGCCCTGCATTCAAGTAATTGCCAGATCGGCGAACCTGAGGATGCACTGACGCGTTGCAATGAAGGAAGGAAATCTCGGGAGACTTGAGAGGGGCAGTTGTGCTCTCCAGTCAGATAGGGAAGGGCAAGGGGGTATCCCTTCCGTACGGATTCTGCCGTAGACTCGGGGAATGGCTGGGCAGAGAACGTCTTGTATCTACGTGCCTCGCTGTGCCCATTGATCTGGACGTGACTCCAAGAGCCGCTGGGACCCGCACCAGTACCTCCGTGGGGCTGCTGCCAGTCTGAATGGTAACCGTATCCGTTCATGAACACAGTTCTGTCAGCGTGTCTGCAGTCAGGGTCCGTGCTCAGTCTGTGGGGGGGTCAGCAGGGGGAAGATGGTGGGATCCTACATTCTTGTTTCAGATGCAGACAACCCTCCCTTCCCTGCCCCGAGCTCCACTGTCCAGTCGGGAGATGTGGAAGACCCAGGACGGACTAGAGAGCACTTAGACCCAGGAGACAAAGGAGCTAGTTCGGCACAAAGGAGAGGGGAAGCCTTATGACCACTCTTGGCTTGATGTGCTGGTGGGAGCCAAGACTGTAGGCTTCAGATATTCCAGTGCTCTGGTTGGGCAAGTCCAGTCCTCAGAACTCGTAGCTGGAGAGAGTATGTTTCCGCCATTAGGCTAGAGTCTCAGTGTCCCATTACCCTTCACAACCTTGCCCAGCGGACCTTTGCCTTGGTCTGAGAGCTTAACCACCACAAAGCTGCCCAGGTGACCTGGGAATGTAACTCTCAGGTGCTGTCCTTAGCACTGGTCCATGCTCTGTTTCTCCATCTGGAAGAGCCAGGGAACAGGAACATCTGGTATCCCAAGTATGTTGAAAGATTTAGATTAAGGCAACCCACATACAATATGATTAAAGAGCACTGCGAAAATGTCAAATGCTATAAATATGGATAATATAATGATAACTGAGAAGCAGCTTGGTTAATTGAAGCCAGTCTCCAGAGCTTTCCTGTAATTATGGGATGCTTGTGTCAGATCTGCCCCGAAGCATGGCAGGGACCTCTTATGCAAACAGGCAGGTCACATAATTTGCATCTCACTAACATCTGAGATACAGCTGAAACCCAGGGCACAGCGAGATGCATTCCTACGAGTTTTGACAAGTCAAGAGGATTTCTGGACCCAAGCACTGTCTGTCTGTCTTTATAGCATGTGACCTCAGCCATAGACCAGCAGTTCTGAGACCAGGAACTCCACAAATCCACCTGAGTGTGAGGGCCCAGGAAAAGGCTCCCTTCAGCCAGGATCGGTGCAAAAGAAATAGGAAACCTCAGGGATGAAGGAAATACACTTTTAAGATAGAGAATTCCTAAATCAGTAATTAGGACTTCAGTGTTTACAATAACGTTACCTTCTGCGGATGTGTTACTAGACCTTCTGCTTCTCCATTCAGATCCTGATGCGTTCCCATGTCCCCCAAGAAGGCAATGACGTTCTCAGTTTGGCAGATTAGAAGCGAAACTGTGTAGATCTATTTATTTAAAAAAAAAAAATGTTGCTGAGGAGTGAGTCTGGACAGGACTGCTGTCAACATTCGTACCCACACCACAGTGTACCACAGACCTAGGTGCACATGTAGGATTTCGTTGTGGGACGTCTCGCAGGATGACCTCAGCTTTTGGGTCTCGAACACCAGCACCCTCTCTCCCCACATCTTCTGTTCACTTCCTAGGCTTCCCCGAGGGATCCCAGGCCTCTTCTACTCAACACATCCACATCTGAGCTCAGTTGCCTTTCTGAACCCCAGCCCACAAAGCCAGAACCTCCTCCCATGTTCCCACTCACTGTCCAGAAGCCAGAGCCCAAAGTTTTGGTATTATCCTAGACGTTTTCCTTTTCCACCCCCTTTTCCAGTTAATGTGGGTTTTGCCAGCTCTAATTTCTGTCGTCGACTCTGTCCCCACCTTAATCCAAATTATGATTCTTTCTTGCCTGGATTTCTGTCTTAGTTTCCAGGCTCTGGAAACTCAGTCTTACTGCCCATTAAATTGGACCACGATGTTCCTGCTTCAGTTATAGAATATAAAATCCTTCAGTTGTGTCCTTCGGTACCAGATAAGGTCTAAATTCCTTTACATGGCCTCTGAGCCCCTTCTTATCTCCCCAGCTTCATCATTAATCACTCCCTAGCTCACAAGAACCTCCTCTCAATCCTTCTTGCACTCTCCCCACTAGACTGTAGGCTCCACGAGGGCAGGGATTGTGTCTGTCTCAAACACCATCCCATCCCCAGGACCTGGTGCTCGCCCTCAATCCACAGCGTGCTCTATATGCCTGGAGCCCTATTCCACTTTCCCTTCTAAGTGATCATTAAAAAAAAAAAAAAAAAAGTTTGCCCTTTTTAGTTTGCCCTGTACTCCAGCCCTGAGTTCTTAGCTCACCAAGTCACCTGATCTTTCTGAGCCTCTATCACGACCTCGAATCACCGTACTGCTGGAGAAGTGTGCGTTGCTGTGTAGGCAGCCTGGGCCACACCCATCCTTTATGGCTCTCTTACAAATCCCTTTCCCAGATACTCGGGTAGCTCCTGCTGTGTAAGTCCCACCTGCCCTCCACAGTAACTGGCTTCCCAGGTCTGCCTGGGCATCCGTCTCCCTCTTCTTCTAAATCCAGTCTGAAGCCCGGCTGATCAGGTCACACTGCCTCCAGGACACCAGCATCCGTCCCAACACTCCCAAGGGGCGTTCCTTCCTTAGTCGAGGGGCAGGGGGCTGTTTCAAAGAATGCTGGTGTTGGGCCCGATTGCCGTGTTATTTAGAGACCCCGACAGTCAGAAGTTCTTCTTTATGGCTACCAAGTTACTCTGGCTCCAATTTCAAGTATTCTTCCCCTTTGAGACTGTCAGTCGGGGAAGGGAGAGCTTCACACATCCTCCCATCTGATTCCCACCTTCACCCCCAAACTAAGAGTAGAGACCCCTGAAGGGACTGGTCCCTTCCTTCACTGCACTTGGCCTTGGAGCCTGATTCTCACTTGTTTACAGAACCCCGATCACAGGTGACTTAGAAATTCCGCTTTGTTTTTGAACATCTAATGACATAAGGTTTATTTTGTTCTTTAATATAATCTCTATTATAAAGAATCATTGATCTATCATGCTTTAAGACATATATTACTTGGAATATAACGTGAAAAATCCCTTGCCATTTGCTATGTCAAATAAGGGGGAAAGACAGATTAAAAAAAAAAAAATCAGATCAGTGCCCTCTAGTTCCATCTGTGTCATTGCAAATGGAAAGATTTCGTTTTTGATGGCTGACTAGTGTTCCATCGTATATATATACCACATCTTCTTTATTCATTCATCTGTCAGTGGACATCTGGAGGGTATTATGCTGAGCAAAATAAGCCAATCAGAGAAAGACAACTATCATATGATCTCACTGATATGTGGAATTTAAGAAACAAAACAGAGGATCATAGTGGAAGAGAAGAAAAAATAAAATAAGACACAACCAGAGGCGGAGACAAACCATAAGAGACTCTTAACTCTAGGAAACAAAGAGGGTTGCTGGAGGGGAGGGCGTGAAGGGATGGGGTAATTGGGCGATGGGCCTTAACCAGCACATGAGGTAACGAGCCTCGGGTCTTATATAAGACTAATGAATCACAGGCCTGTAGCTCTGAAAACAATAACACATTCTATGTTAATTTTTTTTAAAAGGAAGGAAAAAAAGTCAAGGCACATTTTGTCTTAAAAAAAACAGATCGACAAACTCTGAGAATGCAGAGCCGAAAATCTGGTCAAATTTGCTTTAGATGCCACGGCCTCCGGCAAGGGAGGGACTGAGAGGCAGGTGTGCGGAGGAGGGTGTGCCCGGGCGGAAAGTATTTCCAGGGTGGTTCTGTCCTTCTTCTCCCCCTTACCTGCCGTCCTCAGCCTGGGATTAATGTAAGCCCCTGTCCCATGTGTTCTTCATGGGGGACCGCCACGCATAGCGATGAAAAAGTGGACCATGTTGCGCACCATCAAGCCTGCTCTCAGCACCACCCCCGTCTTCCTACTCTTTGTTCACGTCCCATTTCCAAGCCACCTGAGCGTGGCGTGCGACTCCAGAGCCGCTGATCCAGGGAGACGGAGGCGAGTTGACCCACGCCCAGAGGCCTCCAGACGCAAACCCTGCCTCCTGAGGATTCCTGAAACAACGCTTGATATGTAGCCCGAGGCACAGCAGAGCTGATACCTGAGGTCTGGTAGTGCTCCGGGAGGCGGTGAGGAGTAGAGCTCGGGCTGGTTGGCCGGAGCGGCCGGGAGCAGCGTTCAAGGGTCGGTCTAGGGAAGGACCCCGCAAGAGCTCTCCACAAATGGAGTGGGTTGTGTCAGGGGACAGTTCCCTCTCACTGGAGCCAATGGTATCGGTCTTATCTTCAACAGGTGGCTGAACTAGACTTTGGGGAGCCCTCGTAATCAGGAGAGCCTATTCTGTACTATAGCCTTCCCGTGTATTAAGAGATTCACTCGAGGGACGCGGCGGGGGGGGGGGGCTCAGTGGGTTGGGCCTCTGCCTTCGGCTCAGGTCATGATCCCAGGATCCTGGGATCGAGTCCCACATTGGGCTCCCTGCTCAGGGAGGAGCCTGCTTCCCCCTCTCCCACTCCCCCTGCTTGTGTTCCCTCTCTCGCTGTGTCTCTGTGAAATAAATTAAAATTTTTTTTAAAAAAAGAGTCACTCGACACGTACAAGGGACACGCTCCTCGTAACCGAGAGTGGGGCTCTGCAGGGGGGTAGGCAGACACAAACGTGAAAAGGTCGCTGCCGTGCGATATTGGAAATGCCACACTTGGAGGGTCGGTGAGACAGCCTGTGGGAGGCTGCGCACAGCTCGAGAAGTCAGAGAAGGTTTTCTATCAAAGAGATGAGTTTCCAGCTCAGTCTTATCGAATTTAGCCAGCGTGTTCACAAAGAAGAGGGGGCATGTGGAGAAGAGCAGAAGCAAACGTGGGCGTGCGTGTGCATACGTCCGATGGTGCAAATGGCAAGAGGCTTTAAAGGCAGCCTAAGACAAGACTGTAAATGGCCGTGGTGCCTCACGGTGGTTGGGCGGTGAGCTAGTGTGGGCTCTGGAGCAGGAGAGGCTGGGAGGATTCTGTATCAGGGCGTGGAGCTGGGGGTAAGGAGGACCAGGAGGAGTAGATAATATTTCAGAGGTCGAATCCACAAAGCTGAGAGATGAGTCGGGGCGGGGAAGCCGGGTGGGTTGAATACAACTCAGAAATTTCTGGCTGGAGCATCTCAGTGGAGGAGGAGCCGACCGGCAGGACGGGGACGTGGTTGAGGTCGAGTCTGAGCACATCGAGGTCCAGGTGCCCACGGGACACCCTCCGAAGTGTGGGCCCAGAGCCCAGGGGAGAGCAGCAGGTGGCAAACCGGCAGACGTCAGCATGGAGTGGGGGGTGGGGCTCTGCCTGGGCCCCCTTCCTCCCTCTCCTGTGCAGACAGAACCCCATTCTGTCTGGCAATGGCGCTAACCTTCCTGCCCCGTAGGCCCAGACACGAGGTTCTCACCAGAGCCAAGTGCGCACGTCACCACGCGTCCTGCACACCGTGGCTTGACCCAAGGTTGGTCCAAGACACATGAACATGATTCCTTCGTGGAATGTAAAAAAATTTCCAAAGTATGTAAAGGTAGGGGCACATACATAAGAAAGCCCCGGGCCGTGAATACGCGGCTTCTGCAGAGACCGACTGGTGGCCAATCGTGTTTCCTGCATCTACGTCCTCTCCTCCCGTGTTATTTTGTCTCGAGTCCCAGACATCTGGGGTCTCCCTCTCTGGTACAGGAAGGTGTGGGATGTGCGAAAAGACGGGAATTTCTTGCGGTCGTGTTGCTGTCGTGTTTGAAGCCAGTCTGACAGAAGAGAGGATGAAACCGGCCTGAAGACGTGCTCGAGAGAAAGAGCCCTGGCAGTTTTGGCGCCCGAGCTCCAGAGGCCTCCTCACTGTCTGGAGGTCCAGCCCATGGATTCCATGAATCCAAAATCGCTCTTCCTGCCTTCACCAGGTCCAGTGGGGTTTCTCTCCCTGCAACCCAGCTTCCCAACTAACACACATCGCATTCCCCGACCCATGGCAGCTGTGCCAGCGAGGGTGTCCTGCGAAAGCACCCCCTCCACCCGTGAGCGTCCAGGTCCCCCAGTGCCTCCTTAATGACAGCTTCCGTCACCTCGGGATTGCAGGGTCGTGACTCACCTTCTCTGTTGTCCCACAGCTGTGCGGGTGTGCCTGTTGGCGCTCTGCCCCAGACCGGGGGCCCCGAAAATAGGAGCTCGTCCATAGCTGCTCTCCCCACTTTACCCCCCAACATTACCCACAGGGTCCGTTGTCACAAATCTGCAGGCCGAGGGGCGCCCAGGTGGCTGAGTCCTTAACAGTCCGCCTTCGGCTCAGGTCGAGATCCCAGGGTCCTGGGATCGAGCCCCGCATTGGACTCCCTGCTCAGCGGGGAGCCTGCTTCCCCC